>AYEL01086300.1:0-71134 GCA_000484575.1 Olivierus martensii
ATTTGCCTGAACTGATGAATCACATTGCTTTGAACTATTGGAAGGAAGCCGAACACCTTCCGCTTAGGTACAAAACTTTATGGAACCGACTGTACATCTATTGTAAATGGCTGTTTAGAGATTGTTTTTCAAAGTTAAAAAAAAATTAAACTGCAGGAAATTTTTTGTATCTTGGTCTGGGCCCCACATAAGAATGATACATATTATAGTTAGTTGCAGCTCTTAAAAAGAAAGAATTTTTGTATTTAACAGTACGAATATTAGGTGTATATAGAAATTCATCTTTTCTCGCAAAAAATTGAGGCACATTGTACCGGATTTCAGAAGATGGGAGTTTTCCACAGATATAATTAGAAATATTTTTAATGTCTGACGAAATGAGTATTCCCACATAAAAATGATACATATTATAGTTAGTTGCAGCTCTTAAAAAGAAAGAATTTTTGTATTTAACAGTACGAATATTAGGTGTATATAGAAATTCATCTTTTCTAGCAAAAAATTGAGGCACATTGTACTGGATTTCAGAAGATGGGATTTTTCCACAGATATAATTAGAAATATTTTTAATGTCTGACGAAATGAGTATTTCATGCACTGGCCTAGTATTTAACGAATCATAAAGATCTTGTTTATTAGAATATTGAGCATAGAGTATATTATGAATTGTTTTCACAGTATAACTAATGGCATTATAATTTTTTTAAGTTGTGACTAAGAGGTAGAACAGAAGTATTATAAGTTTTGTCACATCTGAGATATACGTGAAATGAAAGTAAATTTCACGAAAATGACAACGTCACATCTGGGATATAGATGAAATTTACTTTTCGTTAAATTAAACGAAAAGAAAATTTAAGTAAAGTAAAATTTGTTGATCAGGCGAGATTTTTTGGTTAAAACCTGAGACGGAAAACGGAAATTAATATAAGTCGAATTTGATTGGTTGTTTGAGTATATAAATACGAAGCAAAATGCATTGAAATTATTAATTTGTTTAAAGAGATTTTTTATTTATGTATTAATAGTAAAAGAAATGTAAAATATATATTTTTAATATTCATTTATTATGATAAATCATACAAAATATGATAAATCTTAGATCTTTTACAATATATACTTTTACATATTTTTAGATATTATACATTATTAATTATACTTTCATTTATAATTTCAATTAATGTATAAAAATTGTTAATTTGTTTTCAAATTTCTTACATTTTAAGTTTAGTTTATCATATTTTCATTGTAATGTATAATTACTTACATTTTGTAGTTCCATTTGCAAGAACTGATGTTCGTTTTAATTCTTTTGTTGTTCGTGCAATTCGTTTTCTTAATTCATATTGTGTATATTGACTGTTAATATTTTGTTTGCTATAGGTGTATTGTATTATGCATTATGTATTTTTACTGATTGTTTGATTGATTAATAATAAAGATTAAAGAAAGATTAAAATAATCGATAAGAAGTAAAGTTTGTAAAGAATTTTTTAAAAGTTTTTTAATATTTGTAGTGTATAATTAAAGTAATCAATAAGATGAAATGTTTGTAAAGAATTTTTTAAAAGTTTTTTTAATATTTAATTTATCGAAATTATCAAATAAATTTATTACTTAAATTTTGATAAGCTGAGATTTTATCCCAATTAATTTTATTTTTGTTTTAATATGAATGATTAATAGTAAGAATTTGATGTTCACATATTATATCCCAATCGATATGTATTTCATGTTCGCTGATAAAAATCTATTGGAAATTTGTAATTTTTCCAAATTTTATTCCATTTTAATTTATGCGCATAAGTTTCTAAAAATTTAATACTTAGATCTGTTCTTCGACTTAAAATTTCCCAATTGATTTTATTTATGAATATGATTAATTCAGATTCTGAAGCATCAGCCGAATATTGCTCCCACGTATCTGTTAAGAAATAAAATGATAATAAAAATATGAATTTTTAATGAAAATCTATACAACAATTACAACAGACCCGAGTGAATTTTAATGTCTCATTATAAAGTTTTGTTTTATTAGTTAATTCTTCTAATTTAATATTATTATCTTTTATTTCGTGTAAAGTTAAATAGGCTATTGGATCTCCTTGACTGATTATATAATCATAACTTCCAAAGTTGAAAAATAATAATTTGACATACCCATTATATTGTGAAGTTATAATATCAGATGATATATGAATACATGCATCCCATTTTTCTTTAATAGCAATTATTTGTCCTATAAAATTTTTTGGAATTTTTATAAGTAAATCCGTTGATGATACGGATATATCTCAGTTTTATACAATATTTATGAGCACTTTTTAAACGTAGTCCGTGTTTTGTTATGATTGGTTTGAATCCTTTTACAATATTTTTTTTATATTTTATTATTATATCTATAAAGAAAAAAGAAAATAATATAAGAAACATTTCATTTGAATTACAATAGTTTATTGAATAAAATTGAAATACAATAATTATAAGGTAATGCACATTTCTGTAAGAATATTAAGTAAAAATATTTGGAAATGATCTTCAGTTGAAGATCATTTCCAAATATTTCAGATCTTTTGAAAATCTTCAGTTAAAGATTGATATATTAATATCATACACCAATTAATTTTATGCCCGAATTTTATAATAAATTTTTCACTGTTTGCGATTTTGAAATTTCATTCCAATCAGGTATATGTTGAAATTTTTCAATTACATTTTCTGATAATTGTTGATGTCTACTGATTAAATGCATTTTTAATTTATGATGAAAATCTAAAATAAAAGTCGGTGATAATGATTGATATATTGAAATATTTTCCCAATGTAAATATGTTGCATGGATTCTAAGAAAATTTTCATCGAGTATTTGCGTTCTACAAATAATATCCCATAATATATATTCATAAACTTCATTGAAGAAAGTTGACGGAAATTGGTAATTATTCCAGATATGTTCCCAATTTAATTTATTTTTAGCTAATAAAAGAAAGTCAGTTGTTAAATCTTTTCCTTAACTGATAATTTCCCAATTGATGGGGTAGTCTTGGAGTGAGAGTAAAGCATTTTCTTGGAGAATATTAGAAAGGTCATCCCAGTTTGTATTATGCAAATTAATATACTTTTCTACTTTAAAAGAAAAATAAGTTTTATTTAAATTAATTAATACAAAAAAATTTTATTAATTCAATACAAATTGAAATATATCAATTTTATTAATACAATATAAAATAATTGATTACAATATTTAAATGTGATTTATACAATATAAAATGAAATTGAATATTGGTGGGATTTCAAGGGATTTGCTTTTTTTTGAGCTTCTTCCATACAATTCCACAATTAATTCAGAAGTGTAACTGCTACTAATTGTACAAATTGAGTAATTCCATCAAACAGAAGAGGCCAGAATTGATTAACAAAAAAGGCATAGTGTTTCACCATGACAATGCCAAACTTCATACAAGTTTGATGACTTGCCAGAAGCTATTATAGCTCGGATGGGATGTGCTACCATACTCACCATATTCGCGCAAAAGCAAGGTGTCTCGGCAAGAGACCGGTGTCTCGGTAAGAGCTCGGACCTTTGTCCAACACAGCTCTTATATAGCGCTGCCCTCTTCTCACCTTTCTCCCGGGCTGGCTGTCATTGTCTCCCACACAATCATCCGATATCTCAGGTGTCATCCGTTTTAGACTTTGAATTGATTCTTGTATAAACCTTCCAAGATTTATTGTCTAGTAAAATAATCAAGTAATTTAATATATCCTGTTTTAGAATCAAACTGCGTCATTAAAATTTATATCAATAGCGTTATTTGATATCGATTCAAATTCACGACAAAAAGGAAAAAGGGGGGGATTTTCCGACCCCACATATACTCCACGCTTTCAAAAATGATCATTTTCCGACCCACATATACTCCACACTTTCGAAAATGATCCATCCCCTTAGGGATACGACCCCACATTTCATTGGCTGTTTACACCATTTTTCTGTTTTGTTTTAGTTTTTTTGCTTGTTGTATATAATTCTAAGTGCATATTTATTTATTTGTATATTTTTTTCAACTCTGTGTCTGGCGCAGTTTGGCCCATTGGGCCCTTGTGCCATTAAACCCCAACAAACCAAACCAAGTCCTTTGACAAGAAATCTCGTCCCAGCTTACGAATTCTTGCACTGTTTTTGTAGGCGTCTGTACACAGGATAAGAATTGCTGCATCTGTATACTTAATGTTATCTGTTACAAACCGAGTCAAGAATGCTTTTTTGAATTCTTAATATATTTTCTCTCGGCCTAATTCTGGCAAGTCGTGAAGGTAGGCCAGTGCAGTATCCCTGAGGCGTGACTTACCTGTAACCACCTTTTCTGCATTGGACCAACCTGCCAACACCCGCCACCTCATTGAATGGTTGGAAAAACTCCTGAATCGATGGGCGAGCACCATCTCCTGAGAAATACGGTAAGAGGGAGATGTAGCAGCATTCAAAGGAGCACAGACTGTATAGTCATGGTCTGTGATCCTATTTCGTCGACACACATCTCAACCTTGAACAACTAAATCTGTGGTATTTAGACATTGATCTCACAAGTGACCGCACAAAATCTCATGACCCTTTCCACCGAAATGGTAGATATCCTGGTGACGGCACCAAAATATTACGAGCCGTTTCACCAAACAGTGGGTTTTCCACTGCCAGTTAATTGGGCCCGTTGGCAAGCGATCGTCTAGTGGAATTTTATGATAAAGGAATTAGTCAATACTTGAACATAACACACCGATTTATTAACTAACTAACAACAACAACAATTATACAATAAGTAAATGTGGGCAAGACAATATGCAGAGAGCATGTATGCAGTACACTGGGTCTATCTGGTGATGATCAACCACAGATAATATAAAGCATTACAAACAAATTAGCTGTTCAAATAGCCAGAGACAATATCAATCTAGACTCTGTCAGTTTCGAGTTATGCATCGGAATAACTCATTCAAGGGCAGCTAAGCTTGGCAAGGAAGACTGATTGAAGTATGAGGCAGGAAGAGACTGGATGACGTTCGGAAAGAAGAGGTGGTCGGACTCTAACGTTCCACGATTCCATTAGATGGGACTCTGGTTTTAATGTCCTAACTGGTTCACACCTTACAACATGCTATTTGGACTCTTCTTATCCCAATCTAAGAGATTTCTCTATCCCTGACGTCAGAGGCGTACTTTCCTCAACCTATAAGGTTAAGATCCCCATCTTTGACGCTATAAACGAGGAACCCGATTTGGGTGAAAGTAATTTGGTTCTTACTACTCCTTTTAAGGAAATGATATCCAATCTCCCCGAGCTTTTTTCTCTGCCTTAGGATAAAATATACTTACTGCCTCTTTTAAGAATGGAGTTAAAGTGCTACAAATTACTAAATAACCATTTTTCTGATTAGACAATTTTTTCATCAAAAACCAAAAATCTTTATGACGGAATCATAAATGTATACATCCCAATCCCAAAAGTTCTATGAAATCACCTCAGATACAAAATAAGAAAATTATAAAATATTTCTTCAAAATCCCATTAGACAAGAGATCAAAAGACACTTTTTGGAAAATATATCGTAACTATCTCCTTACGACGAGTGGAAGAAAAAGAAAAAATATACTTGAAAATGATGAATGTCCCTTTTGTAACAATAAGAAGCAATATCACATGTCATTTTTCACTGTGAACACAGCAATAAACTATGGAATTTCATCAAATCAAGTTGTATCTTCCAAAAAGTGAGTAAACATTGAGGAATTAATATGGTTAAACGTATAAAATTATTACATCACTCCAGCGGCGTAACTAGATTTTTTAGGCCCATAAGCAAATTCTAACTACGGGGCCCCTACTAACATTTTTTTTTATTTCAACTGTTTATACAAAGGAAAATTATTTTTTAACTTAAGAGCAGAGAATGAAATAGATATATAAAATGAAACATATATATATTTAAGGATTCTAAAATACATTTAAATATGAGTATTAAACGTTTAAAAGAAAACTGATTATAAATAAAAAACAAAACCTATTTGAATATAAACAAAAGTATAAAAAGTTATTTAAATGATTTTTCGTCTAGATTTTGCAGCCGCAAATTTGTCAATTAGAGTCTTCGTGTTTAATTGACTTGCTTCTTTATTCTCAATAGCAATCAATGCTAAATATTTCAGACGAGATTGTCCAATTGAATTTCTTTTAAAATCTTTTATAATTTTTAATTTGCTGAATGTTCTTTCTACTGTAGCTACAGTCACTGGCAAAGTAAAAAATATAATAAACATTGTATATACTTCAGATAAATCACTTTCCAAGCAACTAAATTTTTCAATTATAATATTTGTAAACTCCCTTATTGACATAGATTCATTTAAATCGCTTTTCAACAAAGTAGTTGTTTGTAAATTGTATAGCAAATATATTTGTTAGTAATTTTGGGTATTTTTTTTTGTAACATTTCACATTTATAACTTATTTCTTTTGTTAACAGTTTTAACAATTCTTTGGGTTCTAATAAACCAAAATAGTTCACAACATTATCCATATCTTCAAATCTTTTTATTTGATTTATGACAATATCAATTACAAAATTATAAACTTAAATTTTAAAAATATCTTTTCTTGTTTCGAATCTATGGTCTGTGGCTAGTTCATCATAATGTGTTTTTATTTTTGGTTGTCTTTTTTCTTCAAAATTAGGTCTTATTCCCAGGATTTTGATAACTATTGCTTCATTTTTTATTTCATTATAAGTAGATCTCATTTTAGTTATATTGTTGTATACACGATTTAAAATGCTTTTTGCTTCATTTAAATCTATATTATTTTTTTGTAAAACTTTTGAAGCAAAATTTACCTCTCTTAATATTTTTTGCATGAACACAGTTATAAAAATAAATTCAAAATTTTCAATTTTATTTTTAATATTTTGAGCATCATTTCTATCTTTTTTTTGTGTTAATATAATTTGAGTTAAAGACCTAATGGTATCGGTATATCGTACTTTGATGGCTACTAATGATAGTTGTCGTGCCCACCATTGGGTTGGATTAAGTTTCTTTAAGGTTACTTGTGATTCTCCTGTAAATTTGGAAAGAGAAGATGCCATAAAATGTATAAATTTCTTGAATTGTTGTAAAAAAATTTGCAATTTCTTTACATCCTTCTACTGCATCTTTAACGACGAGATTTAAATTGTGGCTGGCACAATGAAAAAATTCAGCATTTGGCTGAATTTTTTAAATTTTTTGTAAAATAAATTCAAAATTTTCAATTTTATTTTTTATATTTTGAGCATCATTTCTATCTTTTTTTTGTGTTAATATAATTGAGTTAAAGACCTAATGATATCGGTATATCGTACTTTGATGGCTACTAATGATAGTAGTCGTCCCAACCATCGGGTTGGATTAACTTTCTTTAAGGTTACTTGTGATTCTCCTGTAAATTTGGAAAGAAGATCCCATCTTTTTACGCTATTGTCAAAAAATGTATAAATTTCTTGAATTGTTGTAAAAAAATTTGCAATTTCTTTACATCCTTCTACTGCATCTTTAACGACGAGATTTAAATTGTGGCTGGCACAATGAAAAAATTCAGCATTTGGCTGAATTTTTTTAATTTTTTGTTGCAATCCATTATATACCCCTTTCATCACATTAGCACCATCATACCCCTGACCATCACAATTTTCAATTCCTAAATCAAATTTTTTTTAATAAAGAAATAATTTGATCTTTCCTTCTGCAGAATGATCTTCCATTGAAAAAATCCCAAAAAGGTTTCTTTTATTTCAAAACCAATTGGTTCCGATCTATGATTTCTTAATTTTTTGTTGCAATCCATTATATATCCCTTTCAACACATTAGCACCATCATACCCCTGACCAACACAATTTTCAATTCCTAAATCAAATTTTTTTAATAAAGAAATAATTTGATCTTTCATTCCTTCTGCAGAATGATCTTCCATTGAAAAAAATCCCAAAAATGTTCTTTTATTTCAAAAACAATTGGTTCCGATCTATGATTTCTTGTAATTTGTACATAATCTAAAAAAAATCCTTAATTGGTCAACTTTTGTAATATCTTGAGTAGAATCAAGTAAAATTGAGTAGCACGGGTTTAATTTAATATTAGTAATTAATTTTTCCTGCAAATTTTTTCCAATACATTGAATTATTTCATTTTGGATTGTGGTACTTAAAAAAATATTTAATCGAACCAGTTGGCATTTCTAATACGTTTTTTAAAACGTCATATTTGGCTAAAAGTTCAACTTCAGACAAAAAATTTCCATTGTAAACATCTCCAATTAACTCATTATGTCCACGAAATGATGAATTTAAAACGTCATCCTATTTGGATAAAAGTTCAACTTTAGACAAAAAATTTCCATTGTAAACATCTCCAATTAACTCATTATGTCTTAATATTAGTAATTAATTTTTCCTGCAAATTTTCTCCAATACATTAAATTTTTCATTTTGGATTGTGGGACTTAAATATTTAATCGAACCAGTTGACATTTCTAATATGTTTTTTAAAACGTCATCATATTTGACTAAAAGATTAACTTCAGACAAAAAATTTCCATTGTAAACATCTCCAGTTAATTCATTATGTCCACGAAATGATGAAGAATTTCTCACAAGTTTCATTGTTATATCAAATAAGCGTTTTAAAACTTTTCTCCAGAAATGTTCATAATTCCTTATTTGATCTTCAGTTTCGTTGTCAATCATTCTATTTTTTTTCCATAAATCATATACTGTACAACAATCCATATGGTGTTTTGATGATGTATGTATTTTTATTTTCCCTGACAAATTTTTATTAGTAATTAATTTTTCCTGCAAATTTTCTCCAATACATTGAATTATTTAATTTTGGATTGTGGGACTTAAATATTTAATCGAACCAGTTGGCATTTCTAATACTTTTATCCAAATAGGATGACGTTTTAAAAAAAGTTCAACTTTAGACAAAAAATTTCCATTGTAAACATCTCCAATTAACTCATTATGTCCACGAAATAATGAATAATTTCGCGCAAATTTCATTGTTATATCAAATAAGCGTTTTAAAACTTTTCTCCAGAAATGTTCATAATTCCTTATTTGATCTTCAGTTTCATTGTCAATCGTTCTATTTTTCCATAAATCATATACTGTACAACAATCCATATGCTGTTTTGATGATGTATGTATTTTTTATTTTCCCTGACAAATTTTTCCAATCCCGAAATCCAGAACACCATTGATTTGTTTGATTAGAAAATAACCAGCACGGCTTACAATATACTGAATCCAATATCTTTGAGTAGCATAACCAAAGCCGTGGCACTGTTCCATATTTTGTTTTTAAATTATTTTCTTGAACAGGATCATTCGGAAATGGTTCTTGTGGTCTCTCGTGATCGGAAGAATTATTAATTAATAAACGTTTAATATCATCAGTAATTTTAACATTAATATAGTGCCCAATATCAGTTGATTTACTTATTGTTTCATCAATAATTTTCGAGTTTGTATATTTGAACATTCGGTCAATTTTTCTGTGTATCACAATTATCACAAGCTCCATTCAAATCGTTTACATCTTCACTTGAATTTTTATTTTCTTTTATTTTTAGTAATTTTTTACGGTTTCTTCTCGTTCGTTTCGTTCTTTTCTTGGCTTCACTTAAATATTTTCTTTTATTCATTTTCCTTTTTTTAAACAAAAAAAAAAATATAGCAATAAATACTATTTATGATAAAGGTGTAGTTTAGTCCAATTAATTATTTTCGAGTCTGAGCGTTAGTATTTTACCGTAAAATAGTATTAAAACGTATTTAATTAACATTTTAATTAAGATCTAGTAAGAACTAATATTAATTAACTGCATATAATAATACGAAAAAAATCTTTAAAGAATCTAACTCACGTTTACGCCGCCATGATTGTGCTGAACGTCTTTCCTTACTTCCAGAAATCTTCGCTTGAGAATTGTTTTTTTTTAATCCTACATAATTCTCCGCAACAACTATCACAAAGTGAGAAAAAATGTTATTCCCTCTACATAAATTTCGGAATACTTATTCTCCAAATAAGATTTAAATAAAATGTTACTTGTCCGAATTACTGCTTTAATTTTCTTTTTGCACGCATCCACAGATTTTTTATATTCAGATATATTTCGATATTCTTTTATGTACAGTGTGCCTGGCAATTCAATGCTATTGCTATTTCGATGTGTGCCTGGCAATATATGCTGTTGTATAAGCGGCAGTAATGTTGCAGCGGTACGGGGTACGATCTTCAATTCCTACTAGGAACATTTCCCTGAACCCATTCAACACCAGCAAATACCCAATGCCCCTCTCTCCAAATATTTCGATGATATTTTCAATGTAAATATTTCGACTTTGTCAATTTCTATAATTTTGCGCTACCATTCTCGTCTAATCTTTCTGTTGCATGTCTCTATATATTCGGTCATTTCCTCTCTGCAAAGCTGAACCAATCGATTACTGTTTTTTTCTTTTGGATCCGTACTTGTAGGATAATTTTGGGGAAAATCCAAAATAACACATTACATTAATAATATTTGTTTTAAGAATAGGTGGCTCCGTGAAAAGAAGGAACCTGTACGAATACTGCTTGATAAACTGCAATTTGTACAGCAACATCTTTTTTTTATCACATATTCGATATTTGATTTCAATTTACACTGTTCGTGGCATGTGCTACAAGTTGCAATTTTTTTCGTTTTTGTTCGCCAACAAATGACGACGTTTGTTGGAGAACAAAAACGAAAAAAATTTTAACCGTGACAGAATCAACGATGATATTGCCGATTCACATTCCTGCAGAAGAAAGAGCGTTTCTAGATCTCATCGCTCATTCAAAATACTTGTTTCATCTAATAATTCAGCTGGTGGAACGATAGTTATACGCTGAACTTCAGGTCTACCCGTCATATTCAATACGATGTCCGTTGACAATTGTAAGTTTGAAGAATTATCGCACGGTGCTACTTCAATTTAAAGGAAAATTCTCGAAACGAGGTTTTTTTAATTTTTTAAAAATTTAGATAAACTTGTAATATAATCCAATTATTATTATAGAGTCTAAGCTTTTCTATTTTGGCGTAATATAGTATTAAAATGTATTTAATTAACATTTTCAAATAAAAACAGTTCAGCACAAACATGGCGGCGTCAACGTGAGTTAGATTCTTTATAAGATTTTTCCGGATTATTATATGCATTTAATTAATATTAGTTCATACTAGATCTTAATTAAAATGTTAATTAAATACGTTTTAATACTATTTTACGGTAAAATACAAATGCTCAGACTCGAAAATAATAAATTGGACTAAACTACACCTTTACCCTATTTATAGTTTGTTATTAATATAAAATAAACAAATACTTACTTTTGTGATGTATAATAATAAAAAATTCTGTTCAGTAATTATATTAAAACATCAACTACCTAAATAATGCGAAACAATACTATAAAATACAACGGCTAGAAATACTTGTAAAACGTAGAAATAATCAGAGTGTCGCTATATATCGCTGCTTCGCTTTAAAGTTACTCTCGTAACCGCATCTAGCGACACTCTGGTAATAGGAACAATACTATAAAATACAACGGCTAGAAATACTTGTAAAACGTAGTAATAATCAGAGTGTCGCTAGATATCGCTGCTTCGCTTTAAAGTTACTCTCGTAACCGCATCTAGCGACACTCTGGTAATAATAAAATAAGGGGTTCCCCTTTCTTCTGGTATAAAAGAATAAAACTGTGTTTGTGTTCAGAAACGAATAGATGACGTTACGTGGATGAGTATTTAATAATGTTGTTTTGTAGTTACATTTATTTATTTAAAATAAAATTATATTTGATATTTTAATATTTCTAAACAATATTTATAAACAAAAAAACAAAAAAATTAACTAAATATATGATTTTTTTATATATAAATAATAAATAAATTTTTAAAGGGCCCCCTAAAGCCGGGGCCCGAAAGCGTTGCTTCCAGTTGCTTCCTTGTAGTTACGCCGCTGTATGGGAGACAAGCATTTTGGGTGTTGTGTGGTTCCCTTGAAACCTAAAGGGGAAATTTTATAAAACATGGCGTACTGTTGGCCAATTAAGAAGCTTTTTATCGATTAGACATTCATGAAAAGATGAGGGAGTCTAGACGAATATTTTAGGCCAATTTATAGAATGGCATACTGTAATAAAACACTTATTAGAAACAATGCCAAAAAATCTTGGGTTGGCTCTGTCTGAAGGTCATAGAAATAGAGAGAAGCCGCAATCCTTAAGATCTTGAGGACTGCAGCCTACCGTTAGAGGAAGAGGTGAGAAAAATAGTGTTGTGGAGAGAAAAGATTTGTCATAAAACTCTTATATATCCTCTGAAACATTTCCTATATGAAAGATTTTTCTCTAACTGTAAGCTTCAGTAATCTGAAAGTTAGTTAGAGAAAAAATTGTCATGAGATTTCTGTGAAGGTAACTAGCAGGCATATGTAATATAAATAAAAAATTCCATGAATCTTTCTAAAACTTTTCTATTTAAAAACTAATTTAAAAATTAAGTCACTTTGTGTCAATTTGGTCTCAGTTCCATTGAACACAATGAATGATAACTATTGCTCAGAACAACCGTTTTTTCATACTTGTAGAAGATTCAGATGATAAACTTTCTTTCAACAAGAAACTAATAGTAAATTGCATCTTTTGTAGTGTACTTAGAGATAGATAACTCTGAAATATATGCTTACTGTCTGATACCAAATATGGATTAAAATGATGAGTCAAAGGTGCATTCTGGTAATATTTTTATTAAAATTTGTGTGATAATTCAGTAATAAGACCATGATGATGATCATCATTCCTATTAGTTGTGTCTGTTTTAGAGTGATTGGAGAAAAAATTTTTTTGACATATTTTTCCATCATTCATTAATTTCTTTCATATCTCATATTCTTCTTAGGGAATAAATGCTTTATTTAGATGGTGTAAATGATAAATAATTATTCAAATAAAACTATTAAGTTTTGTAAATTCACAACATTTTTACTTCAAGATAAAACTGAAACTTTACCGTTTTATTGCATTAGCTAATGATATAAATTGATATTTTCAGAAACTGCACAAAATACAGTTAATATCTGTGAATTTCCAATTGACGAGTCTTCTGAAATTTCTTTTAAAGTAGAACCTGTGAATATTGAAATAACACAAAATGATAAACAGATTAATAAAAGTAAGAAACATCCCTACATTTCAAACCGAAAAGAAACAGAAGCTTCCAAGGCATGAAAAAGAATTGCAGAATTATCTGTGGAAAGAAAATTATGTTGTGAGGAAGAAATTCTTTAACTCAAAAAGAAAGCAGAGAAAAACAGCTATACAACATGAAAAAGAAAATATTAGAAATAAAAAAAGGGGCACATTTAGCCAAAGTAGAATATTATGAAGCAAAATTATCAGCATTAAAGAATAAAAATTGTATATTGTAATAAATTATTTGATTTTTCTCAGTGTATATGTCTAGGTAAATTTTTTTAAATTATAATTAATAATAAATTGTTTCTACTTATTCTTTGGTATTATTGTATTTTTCAAGGCTTATTTTATAGACATTGGTGAAGATTTAAATAATTGAAAGTTTTGATTTAGAATGACAAATTTATTATAATTAAAAATGCTGTATGATTACATATTCCAGTAATAATAATAATAATAATAATGTTTCAAGAATTACAAACAAAATAGTATAGACAAATAGTAAGAATGACAAAAATGAACTGCAGTTTAGTTTGTAAAATGATTATTTATAATATTCTCTCTTACTCTAGTAGCTGCAATACTTGTACTTTCAGTGTTGATCACAGGTACATTTTCATACACACCAAGTTGTTCATTTAATGAATATTTTTTTGTTAAATAATGATAAAGAGTAATGTCATTTGGTGGATCAGCATCATTGGTTAGCCTTGCTATGTTATGTAAGACTGCTGTTGCTACAATTATAGTCATTGTATGATCTATTTTTGTTCTCAATCCCAGTTTTATGATAGGAAATCGTCTCTTCCAAATTCTTTGCCTTAACTGCTCTGACAGGTTGTATATTTTCTATACTTTTAAACCATAGCAGTATTCAGCAGACCAAAAGCTAGCTTAATAGTGAAAATAAACTTTATTTAATATTAAGGAAGCACGGTTATTCACGGAGTCTTATAAATAAAACACTAAAAGAAATAAGATTAAAGAGAAATCCTGTTACTAACTTAAGACAAAATGAACAGAATAGAAGAGACTCAGAAAGGAGCTTGAGTGCAAAGGAGGAATATGAAGTAATAGCAGATGACTTAAGCAGATACAGGACAGTGAAAGAAGTGCTCAAACTAAATAATAAAAAGCCCACCTATAGAAGACCTAACATGGTAGCGAACTTGCTAAAGAATGTAAATGACAAATACGGCAAACTAGAGCAATTGGGTGTGTACCAGATACCTTTAAAATCATAGACAAGCAAAGAGATGAAATATACGTAGGAGCCACATCAAGAAATCTGAAGGATAGGCTTAACGAATACAAAGCAGATATAAAGAAAGGACTCAAAAATACAGCGCTGGCTAGACGGGCATACGAGCACCACGTCAGGATAGAATGGGAAGAATCAAAAATTGTTTGGAGGGTTAGAGATGTAAAAGAATTACAAACAGCTGAGGAGATAAAAATCCTAGAAGGAACTGAAGATGGAATGGTAATAAACGAAAGACAATCACTGAACCTCCCATTACCATGGAAGTTCGCCTTGAGGCACTGTTTAAATTAAAAAGATTTTTAATTGTTGTAAACAAATCTATATTAAGATATAGGAATTGTAATATCTATTAGAGAAAGTGAAATAAAGTAGCCAAGAAAAAAAGGTGCCCATACGGAGGCAATGTTAACAGTTTTAACCCTTATCTGTTTTTTAGAAGGACTTAGGTGAAATCGACTGATTTTGAGATTTATTTTTAATTTTATTTGATTTTATTTTTATTTTTATCTATATGTTTATTTAACCAATTTGAATTTTAGTTCTTAAAAAATTTTCAAATAATGTTCGATTCTTAATGTAAATGTTCCATATTCGAGAATCTATAGAAAACAGTTATATGTATGAGCTGATGAGGGCATAGAAATCGTCAAAAACGTTTCTCAATAAAGTTTATTTTCACTATTAAGCTAACTTTTGGTCTGCTCAATAGTGCTGTGGTTTAAAAGTATAGTCTCTTCCAAACTCCATATTGTCGTTGACAGTGTTTCTGGTTTTAATATGTGAGAAATTATAATTACGTTCGGCTGGCTGTACTGGATTCAATAGTGGAGTCATGAAGTACTATTTCAAAGGATAACTGTTATCTCCTAGCAAAAGTAAACCTGGGGGAATTTTACCATTTTCGAATAACATTCTTTTTTCACAGTTTTGAAATATTACACTGTCACGAACATGTCCGGGCCAGCGCACAACAATATCCCATATGAACAATTCTGCATCAGAAATTGTTTGAACATTCAAAGAGAAATAACCCTTTCTATTGCGAAACATTTTGCCAATATTACCACCAGGAGATTGTATTGCAACATGAGTGCAGTCAACTGCACCCAAAACACCTGGGAATCATGCAATATCATAAAACTGTTTGACAACAGTTTGTATTTCCCGACTAGTTGGAAACGTTACGTATCGCGATCTTAAAGAAGCAAGTGCTTTAGAAACCTTATGTATATATCTACAAGCAGTTGCTTTTGATATTCCATTTGCATCTGCCATAACTATTTGAAAAGTACCTGTTGTGTAGTAGCGAAGAGTGAGCAGCAGTTGCTCGATTGGTGTTAGCGGACGGTTTCTGTTTGTTGAATATTCTAACATATTTTCAATTTCTTCCAATACTTTAATCACAACACTTTTCCTTAATCTGTATCTTTCGTGAAACTTCAGATCACTCATTTCAAAATAGTTTTGTTTTATAGGAATAATCTTTTCATGTCCCATACTCTCCAAATATTCAATATGTAGTAGCTGTGTATTGAACTATCTATCGTATTCCGGCATTTTAGTTTATAGAGTTAACATGCTGTTATATTTTAACGAGCCAAAATCACCTCGTTGTTTTAACGAGTTAAATTCACGGTTAGACATAACGAAGTTTGGTGAAACACTTTCGCCTGTTAACTTTGGCTAATGCTTTGTTTTAATTTTAACGATGATTGGTGAAACCAGCCATAAGTGAAAACAACTATTGATTGTCTAAGGATCCAAAAAGGTGTCTGATAGTACAAAAAGAATGTAAGAATATACCATATTGATATTGTTTATATTTAAATTCAAAATTTATGATCAGAGCCAGATTTACATTTTTGGGGCCCCTAAAAATAATAATCATCTCTAAAATAACTTACAACTTTGTTATAACTTATAACAAACAAAAATTCAAATCAGCTACATCTAATTTTAAAGGCTCCTTATAACTTATAAAGAACCTTTAAAATTTTACTTTCTATCTAGCACTTTAATAAAAACCCATTTTTTCTTATTAAAAGTTTATAAAAGTTGAAAACATTGATAGTTTTGGGGCCCTAGAAAGCGGCTAGTCGGCCTATAGGTAAATCCTGCACTGTTTATGATGCTTTTTTATTTAAAGTTATACACAATCTGTATTACATATTGGACATGAAATAAATGTCAAAAGAAGTTCCATGTGACGCCAGAACTGTAGCGATGCTCGAACAGTTCGTGAAACGAAACGCGTGATTGCTTAGCGCACGAAAATTAACGAATGCGCATGTGCAGAGCAACAGCTTTCCTTTATGATTGCACTTAACAGCAGGCTTAGTGAAATGTCCAAGATTTCGTACAAATTTCAATTAACCATTTATTGAGATATCAAATTTTTGGGGAATATACGAATTTTGTCGGCAGAGGGAATACTTAAATAAGATGCTTCACTAGTTGTTTATGTTAGGAAATGAAAAAATCAGTTTTTGGAGCAGGGCGTATTTGGAAACATAGCCATTAAATTAAAGTTTGTTTGTAAATTTAATTTTGGTTACAGTTTTACATTAACACCATATTAATAAAAATCGTATCGATCAAAAGTTGACAACGAAATTAAAGTATTTCCCACACATAGTATCTAAACCATTGCCGTCATTTTGAAAAGTTGTCTTGAAAGTCGAAATAGTTTTCAAGATAAATTTTTAACTCAATGGAACTGTTGATTCATATTTTGATTATCAATTAATAGGAGACAAATCGTTTTGCTTTGTTTTGAAAACAATACAATTTTATCCTATCTCGGAATTAAAACAGTTTTTCAAAATGGCAGTGCGCACCGGTTTAGATATTAGCTCTCTTTGATTTGATTACACTGGCAGCACTAGTATAGCTTTTTAGTATATAGCTGGTACATTGGTGTAGGATTATTTTCTAGTCAAAATGAATAAAGTAGTGTAGCAGCTCAAGATTAGTAAGATGGCAGTTATATCAACAATTGCTTGTTACTTTCTACACTGCTACACCATGTCTCCCAGGGTTGTCATATCTAGCATTCAATAATCTCGTACAAAATTCTGGAAATTCTCATATTTTTGAAATCATTCTCGTACTTACCATTAAAACATATTGAAAGGATTGGTTAAAGTAAGAAATGTGGTTAAAAACAATAAAATAAACTTTTTCTTAAATTTAGATATATTAATGTATATAATATTAAACATTTTATTAGTTTTGAAGCGTACCGTACACTAATTATTAATGATTTTTTTATATAATTAACATTAACTTGATTATTATTCGGAATTAGATAATAAATCAATTCTATCTATGCTGATTTTAGCTGAGTCTAATTCTTAAACTTCGGATATATTACTGCTGTCGTTATTTTCATTGTTAAAATTATTAATTTCAATTAAAATGATAAAACTTGATGATTGATATTTTTCAAGAAATTGTCAATCGTATCATCAGCAATCCAATATTTCTCTGATAATGTTTTTATAGGTTTAAGACACGCTTGCTATCAGTGGCGCTGAGACAGGGGGAGAGGGGAAAAATTCCCCGGGCCGTAGAAGATTGAGGGGCCCGGGCCGCTTCCTGACAATAAGAATTTTTCTACTTTTTTAAATTAAGTAACTGTGCATTATAAGATATATAGAGTTGAAACTGTATTATAAAAATATAAGGCAAAGAAAAATCTGTCTTAACATTAATTCTAAACAGTTAAAATAAAAATTAATTATGATAATTAGACGTAAGGGTTTCATTTAAATAGAGAAGGAATGACAGACTGACAGGGCCCACAACAAATTTTTTAGAGGAATGGGCTACATTCAGTGGAATACATTTATAACAAAACAAATGGGACTGGAAATTTTTTTCGTTATAATCAACATAAAAAGAAAAATTTTTTTTAAATCTGGGAGTTTCCTAAAGTTAGTTCATAAGCCTATGACATTATTCTTCGAAAAAATATATATTTTAAAGGTTTTCTTCAAAAATTTAATTAAAAAATAAAATTTGTCACACCTCAATTTCCTCAAATTGCATATAGTATACTTTTTAATTAAACAGAATTTAAAGTGAATAAAATTTTGAATAATATATGTATAAATCATATGTAATATGTATGGTTTTGATTATCTTACATAGGAGAAAAGAAAAATATAATATATATATATACAGTATATATATATAGGGGCCCAAAACCTGGTTCGTACCTGGGCCCGAGATTTCTCTCGGCACTCGTGACTGCTATATAGTGAATATATTTTGTTTTATTGAAAACTTTTATTATGGTTACATTATTACAAAATTACTTATTATAGTAATGTGATAAATATACTTGTATTATATTGATAAATTTGAAAAATTGAAAACTTAAAATACTTTAATATAAATTTCAAAAAATTTTTCTGGACTGTATTTACTTAAAACCCTGCAGGCCACTCCAGCTATGAAAGATACCGTCTATTGTTAGCTGATAATTGTTTCAAATGGTTAGCATTAAAAAGCACATTATTCTATCTTATTATTTATTGCCTCTAAAAACAACTTAAATGAATATGCTTAGCAGTCCATTTTACTTGGGCGGACTATACTAATTGATTAATTAAAAACGAAGGGAAAACTAAGAATATAAATTTAGAGATTATTTTTTGGTTGAAGAAAAATTTGGTACGACTGGAGAAAAAATCCCAGCAGAATTTACCGGAATTTCGACCCCCCTTTATCTTACCCCCTAATTAAGGGCTCCTGAGTTTATTGGTGAGGGTCCCATGACGGGCAAAGGCTCCATTCTCAAGTTATGGGGCCTCAAAGTTGGGGATCACGGGCAAAGGCTCCATTCTCAAGTTATGGGGCCTCAAAGTTGGGGATCGGAATTACTTTTTTTAAGATTTTTGCAAAACTTTTATAGATAATCGGGAATATTTTAAATGATTTTAGAGGCATCTTATCATTCCGAATCGAATGCAATCAATTTAAATAAGCTACGACACTTACCTTTACGAAGTTAGTGATTTATTCTTTTTTTGATAGAATTTTAGATTACCGCCATATTAATAAAAATAGCACCGATCGATAGTTCACGACTAGTATAGAAACTTTACCGAAGAATCATACCTCTATCGGTAATAGTTAGGTAGGTATAGCGGTTTAAAGTTTTTGACCATTGCCGGAAGTGACGTCACGAAAGGTAAAAAACTTTGAACCGCTATACCTAACTAACTATTACCGATAGAGGTATGGTTATTTGGTAATGTTTCTATACTAGTCGTGAACTATCGATCGGTGCTATTTTTATTAATATGGCTGTAATCTAAAATTCTACCAAAAAAAGAAATTACGTAACTTCGTAAATGTAAGTCGAAGCTTATTTAAATTGATTGCATTCGATTCGGGATGATAAGATACAACTAAAATCATTTAAAATATCCGATTATCTAAAAAAGTTTTGCAAAAATTGGAAAAAAAACGTAATTCCGAGCTCCAACTTTGGGGCCCCATAACTTGAAAATGGGGCCTTTGCCCCTCACGGGACCCTCACCAATGAACTCAGGAGCCCTTAATTAGGGGTAAGACAAAGGGGGCGGTCGAAATTCCGCTGGGATTTTTTCTCCAGTCGTACCAAAAATTTTTAAATTTTTATTCTTAAAGAAATCTGAAAATTATCGTAAATCTCGAGTACGAGATAGACATTCGTACCTCGTACAAATATCCGAAATTATCGTATGTTTACGAGAATTCTCGTGCATATTGCAACCTTGGTGTCTCCAGTCAGTGTAGAATAGTGTAGAAATTTTACACTACACCGATAAATCGAACGCGTTAGTGTAGCTATACTGGACAAATCGAATGTCTCAGTGCTACACCGTCTTACACTAGTGTAACGGTGTAGTCAAATCGAATAGAGCTATTGTATAGGAAGTGCTTTAATTATATCGTTCATTTTTTGAACGCTTGCACCAGTTATAAGTGCAGTCCTTTTGGAAAGTTTTCTCTACTCATTCTTATCTTTCGATCGGTCCTACTTTCATTCCTATGGTGATAATACAAAACTGTACCCTATTTTCGTTCATAAGGCGCGGCAAGATCCTTCTTTTCACGGAATCCGAGATTTTTACAAACTATTTTTATTCATATTACTAGTAGTAAATCGGTATATAAATCAATCGCGAAAACGAAACCGATAAGTAGCTATATGAAAAAGTACTTATCACAACGAAGTATCGATACCTGTATGCGACGCCATCTTGAAAGGGCCAATGTCTTGCGCGACACTTTCAAAATGTAAAATTACAACAATTCGTGTTATAGAAGAGCGATTTCGTTATATGAATTCGTGTTATAGGAGAGCGCGTTATACGGGTGTTTACTGTAATATATCTTGATGGTGTCGCGCAAGAATTATATTCAAACTCCTTGGCAAGAATGTTTTCATGATGATGTAATTATACATCTTAATCTATAAACGTTTTTACATATTTTATTATACATCTTGTAGAAACAATTTATCCATTTTTAGAACGGTATAATTGCATGCCAAAATTATATTTAAAAAAAAGAGTATATTTTCTATTAAGAATATTAAAAAGTTCGTTCAGTAAAGAACAAGGAATATATTTTTTTTTGTTCGAGATAATTATTATCTGTAACCAAAAGCGAGATAATTAACAGATACTATAGAACCAATACGCTGTTATCTATAATTAATTTTTATAAGAATTCGGTTGAGGTCAAACATTCCTTGTCTGAACAAGGAAACTGCCTATGCACCAATATGTAAACTATACTGTCAAATTCTGTAGGATACACTAAAACATGGCAGTCGCTCGGGGCTTGATTTCTTTTTGGGTGCCACCCGAACACTCGATGAATATAAATGAAGAATACAAAATATCAGAAACAGGTCTTGATATTCTTGATGATTTTTCCTGCCATTTATCACAAACATGTCGTTATAAAAACACACCTTCGATGTTTTACTAAAAATTGCACACTTTTTCTTGTTTTTTTTTTAATACTTGTGATCTACGCGCGATAAATTTTCGTATCGGGATAGAATTTTAATGTTATTTTTCTTAGAAAAATTTTAATATAAATATTTCGAAACGATTCCACGATAATTACGTTACATTTAAGTAAACACTTTTTAATTTTCTGTAGGGAGAAATTTTAAATCCCATGTTATTGCCTTTGATTGGCCAGTGTTACGAAATCAAGGACGATGATTCGTTGATTGATAAACAAGTCGAAGGAAAAAAACATACACAAAAATGATGATGCGAGTAAACAACTTTTTCAACGAATGCAGAACATTTTTTTTTATTTTAATTAGTTGATAATATTTAAATGATTTATCGCAATTTGCATGACTGATACATCACAGAAAATTACTTTTTTTTTTTGTTAATTTTCTATTTAAGTATAACATAGTATCAGCTTTATAATAACGACGATAATCGTTCGCAGAAAAAATGCCACGCTAGATTTAAATGTGGATTTTTGATTCTGATAATTGCTTCAGAAGTTTAGTTGTAGAAGGCAGAAGTAATAAATGTTTATTTTAATTGATTATTCTTGTAGAAGTCAAGAAATATGTTGGAAATTTCAAAATTAACAAACCAGTTTCTGCCCCACTTACAGGAAAATGTCACTAAAAATCTTTTGGCTAAACAGATAAGGGTGGGAATATTAAAAAGTTCTAGCTTTACATAAACATGTAAATGCAGGTGTAAACTGGAGTTGTTCCAAGGACGTGTCTATCTCTCAAAAATACTATATTCTTTCTTACCAATTTGATTATTTCGTCATTATAATTTATTTTTATTTTTATTATTATTATTCATGGGCACCGCCTAACTAGGAAATTTACTAAGAAAATGCATAAGTTTAAAAAAGAAATATAAAAATGCCGTTTGGGTGTTAGATAAGGATCGAAAGCAAACAGTGGAAAATTAAGTAATTCGCGAAAGTTCAATCGGTCTGTTATCAGATTTATACGCGTTCTTAGAATAATTCTGAATTAAAAATATATAAAAGTTTTTGTAATCAGCACCATAAATGGTCGACTTAAACTTCTGGTTATTAAAAATATAACTAAAAACGGAAGTATTTTGATTCTATTATATGTTATTTATAAGTCTATTTATATGTTATTGTAGTAGCATAACGGAAAGGCAATCATATGCGGCTACCAAACAAATGTTTTCATATGTTAAAGACACTGCGGTTTTAAAACTGTGGTTATAATTATCAATGAACTTTATTCATTGATAGTTTTCTGGGAAGAATTAGCGTGTTTGATGGAGTACAAATGCATTTTGTGCTTTTTTCAAAGAAAGTTACAGTTGGAATATAAAATACACCTATTTAGCAAGTTTGTAACGTGATAAACTATTACTAAAATGTCTTGATAATTATTTTACTTCTTTTTTTTTCATAAAACAGGGTTTGGTCGACTCAAACATTCTCGTTAATGCTCAGCGCTATTTTAAATTTCGAGCTACATGTTTTTCATACCTGTAAGCGATAAACAATTAAAATAAACGTGTATATTTAACTCATTATCAAATAAAATTTGCAATTATAATATTGTAAAATTGATTCTTTTTATTGCGTTATTTCTCAAATAAATTAGGCTGGACGGGAATGGAAGAATCTATTGGATACCCAGCCTATAAATAATACAATTACATGATATCCTTTAAAACTTTCATCGTGCAAAACAAGCAGCGAAGTAAATATAGAAAGTCGAAAAATAAACTAATGATCCACTCACATAGTAACTTATAATCGTTCTTTTTGTCCTTACTCTCGAAAGTTTTTGTAAACTTTACAGTCGACATTTTTACTCGTAATCAATACACACGAAATTAAACTGATATAAGAAATTCCTTAATACGTCTGTTCCTGAGAAGAATAATATCAATGTTTGTCATGCTCTTATTTCATAAACAGCAATTTTTTTCTTGTCCTGTTTTTTCTCACATTTCCTGTTTTCCAGGAAACTTACTAATATATACTATATATTTATTTAGTTTGAGTAATGTTATCATGATCCAATTGTGGAAGTGGAGAGGAAGCTGTATAACTGGCCAAAGGATGCAGCAGAAATTATGTTTTATTATATGTGATTGACAAGAAATATTAGTATTAATAATAATAATAATAATAATAAGAGAATGTAAGCGAATATTCGACAAGAATTTAATTCGATTTTTTTTCAAATAAAAAAAAAAAAATTTCGATAATTCACAAAAATTATTAATTTTAAAGCATTACTTACAGCTGTTACATGTCAATGTTCAACCCCCCACATCAAGTATTAGTTACACTTGTGAAAATTCTTTGAAAAATACGTCACATCGAAGGTTATTATAACATTCCTCGACTCTAACACAGCTCCAGTTGTGATCCGATGAGAGAAAAAGAAGCGAAAAAAAGTGTCACTGTTGTCCAGTCAACTCAAATACGCCCACTTTCTATTTAGTTGTGTTTTTTTTTTTTTTCTTCCTTTCTTTCTTTCTGTCTTTCTAGCATTAGAAATGAAAGATGAGAAACATTTGATAAATAAAGTTCATAACGTGAACTATAGAATGTGTTTCTGTTAAGATAGATCTCGGTTACGTATTCCATTTTGAAAGATTTATTTGACAAATGTTAGTGAACATATGTTAACTTTCAAATAGGAGAACAACACAAAGTTGTTTGTTTTCCTAATATAGGATGTTCGTTAAATTTAAAAAAAAAAATTATTTTTCGGACGTTAAAAAGGGTTAAATATATTTTTTTCCTTAATTAAATCTCTTCCATCACGAAAATTGCAAAATTTTTTGAAAGAATAAGGTTGAAGAAATAAATAAAACAATTTCTTCGAATTTATATTCATTGTTAAATTCTCTTAAATTTATAAAGATTTATGCGTTATTGTACATAAATCATTTGTATGAAAGTTGTAAAAATAGATGTATAACTACATTATAAATTATTTAAACTTGTTAGAAATACAGAAAAGCTTTTTTTAAGAGGAAAAACATTGATAGAAGATAAAACAAGAAAAAGTAGAAAAAAAAAGAAGTTTTACGAAATAATTATTCTAGTCAGATATTCGAATGCAATTTGGAATCTGTGTTAAATAGGTTATATAATTCAAAAATGGTAAAATACAAATTAAAATATCAAGTTTTGGTGAAATTGTCGTGTGACGCAATCACCAATGACATCCTGGATAACCTCAAGAAGGAAATAGTTTTTTATTATTATATATTTTTTTTTTTTTTTTCACGGTTGACATTCTGTGCAAACTAAACCCTGATAGGAGACGGTATAATTAATGAAATTTTTACGATATTTAACAATATAAATCTAATGATTCGAATGAATCATCCACTTAATAACATAAATAGGACAGATACGACCACAATATCAAATTCTGAAATTAATTTTATTACTTTTTTGCTAAAAGTAAATCGCAATTTTAATTGTAATAAACCTTATTTTCCTTTTATGCAATTTTTCTCGACATCAAGTGCATAAATTATAATATCAATTTAGTCGTCAAAGGATTTTATGACATAAAAAAAGCTTCCAACGTATGAATTACTGGATATTATTTTAAGAATTTTTAATAAGAACTTATTTTTAACTTTCTAGCGAAAGTATTATTAATATATATATTTACGTATAACATTTATCATTAAAGAAAAATAAATTGTTAAAAATTATAACAATACTATAATTTAAGATGGTAAAAACAGAAGAAAGTGGATATTAGATACATACAGCGATGTTATTTTTGATAAGACTTTAATAATAATATATATTAAATACAGAATTCCTGAAATTAAAAACTATAAATTTTATCGATATATATATCATTTTTATTGCGTTTAATATCATTAATTTCATTTTATGCTCTATAATTAATAAAACTGAAAGAAATACGATGCCTTATAAATTTTTTTATATTATAAATTAATTAATTTTTTTGAATTATAGCGAATCGTTAACTGTATTAAATTTATACCAATTAATTGTTTCAGTTCTTCCTCATAAATATTTCTCTACAAATTATATTTAATTATATTCTACAGAGAAAGTGATTATAACAATGTATTACTATCTATGTTAAAAAATTTGTTTTTTATTTTTATTTTTTCTGAAATTAGTTAATTTGTGCATTGCTTAAAACACTGCACTCATGTATTATGTATTGTATTCAAATTTTTTAAGCACTACATTCTGTATCAGTGTAGTGTGACCAAATTTTTTAAACACTACATTCTGTATCTGTATAATGTATTTAAAATTTTAAAACACTGCATTCTGTATCAGTGTAGTGTATTCAAATAATTTAAAGACTGCTGTCGTATATCAGTATAGTGCATTCAAATTTTTTAAACACTGCACACGTGTATTCAACTTTTTTAAATACTGCACTTGTATACCTGTGTGGTGTATGTTTAAACACTGCACTCTGTATTGGCGTAATATATTCAATAATTTAAAGACTACTATCGTGCATCAGTATAGTGTATTCAAATTTTTAAACACTGCATTCTGTATCAGTATAGTGTATTCAAAACTTTTTTAAACACTGCTATCGTGTATCAGTGTGATATATTCAAATTTTTAGAACAATTAGTTTGTTCCAAATTATTTAAATAAATACTGATTATTTTACTGATACTCAAACGAAATAAGGTAATTATCTATAATTCACTTCCTACTTAACTCGTAGAACTTAATCTAAATAAGATAATAAAGAAATAATAATAAATCCTTTTCTAATATGAACTTTTATTAAACAATTAATCTTTAAGTATAATTATTATTTATTTTTAATGACCATGTATTGTTAACCTTATTTTACTTGGAAAGTATCTGTGCAATAATTAAAAATTAAAAAAGGGATGTTCTTGTAGCATAGTTTTCGTTATTAATACAGTTGAAACAACTTTTTTAAACAAAAAAAAAGAAGGAATAATAAATCAAAGTTATAATTTCTGTTTTCGCTGAATGGATCATCTGACCAACACAATTTCGGACTTAAACGTTCAGTAAATACATAAATTACAATTAAAACAAGTTACTTAATAGTTTGCTTAATCAGTTCTTATAATAAGGTTTCTATAACAATGGAACTATTAATTGTGTACTCACAATCTCTTTTTTTTTCCTAAATCGTAATTAAGCATTTATAATAATAATAAAACCTTACGTCAGTTTTAAATGTCAAATTTCGACTTTATTATCCTTCTTGCTATTTACAATAAATCCTGTTTCGTTTCTACTAATTGCAATAAAAGCTTATTTGCTTTTAATTATAGGAAAGACTCCTTCGCTCTTAATAACAATTGAATGAGCACTTTAAGTATTTCCTGCGATATGAACTCTATTAAGATCAATACATTGTTAGCCACAATAACTTATATATATATATATATATATGATATTTATAAATAAATTCATTTTGTATTATAATAAGAGCCTATTAAGAAAAGATACTAAGGTCAAACACGCATAACGTTCTTTTTTTAATGCCTTATACAGGCTTTGCAGTTAGCCAGATAATGCACTGAGTGACTAACAGTAGCCATCTATAACACATACAAGAATTGTTATCGTAGTCTTCTCTTTTTTTATGTTCTTTTTTAATATCTTCGCTTATTTAAATAATAATAATAAAATCTGCTAGTAATCAATCAATTATAAGAATCGGAGTTTCGATTAATCTCGTAAATTATATTGTTGCTTTTTTTGCATATATATACAAGACAAATTGCAATTTGTAATTTATGAGTTTTGCTCTTGGCAATTAAAACTGTTTATTCTTATTTTGTGTACCGTTTTTTTTCTATTATTAGTAATACAAAAATTTATCATAATTAATTAGTTCTTTCTTCGATATTTATTACTTACAGACTCGTGGAAAGAAAAAAAATTCCCGAAATCATGTGGAAAGTTAGAAACTATACACTTCCTTTCCGAAAACTAATTTATTATGCGTGATGACTAGGCAAACAAACTATTATTGGATAACTAAACTAAGTTATTTAATAATTTATTCTGTATTTTGGGCCACGTTCGCCGCTGTGTAACCAAAATTTATTTTTGTTACTCCCTTGGCTTAATTAAATTTAAATTAAAGTTACTCGTTTATCGTCTGTAGAAAAACAGAAAATAAAAAAAAAATTAGAATAATAATAGATTTCGTCATCTAATAATGCTTTTATTATTATTATATTACTATACTATAAATTATGATAAAATATTACCCGCTAATAACATTCGTTTCTACTTCTTATGATGTATCTAATAATAAAGTTTATCTTATTATGTTGGCAATAATAAAATATATTTTTCCTTCTGATAATAATCAGCATTATTAACCGAACAATCAATTTTTCTTTGTGAAAATTTCTAAAAATTATCTTTTTTTTTTCCCTTTAAATCATTTTAAATGTTTTCTATTTTCCGTAACGAATGGGTTATTTATGAATTATTTTTTTTTATGTTTTAAGGCATCGAATCTATTCTTTTTAAACAGTGCATTCCGTATCAGTGTAGTGTACTCAAATTTTTTTAAACACTGCTATTGTGTATCAGTGTAGTGTATTCAAATTTTTTGTATTTTCCGTAACGAATGGGTTATTTATAAATTATTATTTTTTACGTTTTAAGATATCGAAATCTATTCTTCGTTACTCGCAAAACGTTAGGAATAATAAATATTTGTGTTTTATTGTCACAGAATCGAATAACAACAGATTTAGATAGAGCAAGTTAGACAAGATTGGAAAAGTGCCAATCTGATAGGATACTTTATTTCAAATTTAACTCTTTTAAGTTAAAAGGTTTCAGCTAAAGACAAAGGAATCGCATACATAAATATGTATAAAATTATCATAAATGAATTATAATTATAATGGATAAAGTCTCTAATTAGATAGGAGAGGATGTAATGGAAAGAAGAAGAAGAAGAAGGAAAAAAAATTGCAGACGGTGCATAGATTCCATCAATTATTAGAAGGACAGAGGGGAGGGAAAGACTCTTTTTATATACAAATACGGACATGCATTAATGTATTTCATCATCATCAAATGTGTTACTTTATCCAATTTTTTCTCCCGATCAAAGAAACGAAGTTTTTCTTTCAATGATAACTTGTATTACTTCTGTGAAATGAAAGCCCGATGTTTTATATATAATTTGATAGAGCGTATCGAAGAAGAATAAGATGATGGATGCATCTTTCATTTTTAATTCGGTCGACACACACACACACACATATATATATTAAAAAAAAAGAATCTCTCCTTGGAGTGGTTCGTACGAAAATGTTCATCAATTATTACTCGAATGAGAAAAATTATTTCTGCACTGTGCAAACTTGTGTGTTATATGCGTGTGTTTAAAACTTAAAGAAGATGCACTTTTAAAAGGTTAATTACTTAATACTTATACAAGGCAACTTAGTACGCCACCCGCTGTCAGGCAAAAGTTCTTAATGACTGCCAAGAGATCGTGAGATTTCTTTCAGTTTATACTTCTGCAGTTGACCGACAGAGCACGACAGAATGGTGCAGTTTGCTACAACAATTGCAAAGCGTGCATATCGCTAACAAGATAGTTCGACGCTTAGTCGAGCACAGAAATGCCTTTTTGCAATCAACCACATCTATTCAATACAACACTGACAAATGTTTCGAATTAATCACAATGAAAAAAAACTGGTTTGGTTTGATTTAAGCGTGAATTAGGTGGGTGTTAAATATAGGTGCTTGATTATAGCTCGTCCACTCTATTATATCTAACGTTTAATCTTTTTTTCGGTGTTTTATATCCATATTTTTTTTACTCAAAAAAAAATATTTTCTAGATATTAGACTGGGAACACGTAATTCAGTTCTTAAACATGGAAATGAGCATCGAAACTAGGCACGAAAATAACCAAAAGGCAGCCATTAAAGATCGCTAACTTTCAGAAGAATTTTTGTTTCTGCATTCACCTTTAGATGTGTTTTAAAACATTCTACTCTTCAATAATATATCGTATGATTAAGAAACATTAAGCTCTTGCAAGAAAACATCAGATTATACGGATAATGTTACCTTTAAGAAAAATGTCTGCTACTTAAGAAGGAGAATCGAAGGATTTATTTGCTCTAAAATTAGCAGTTTAATATTACTAGAATTTACTTTTTTTGCCAGGAAATATGTAGATTAATTAGTTTTTTCTGTATTTTTTTAATGGTTAATGCGTGAGAGTAAGAGATATGGAAGATTAAAAATTTTTATAATTAATTTTCACGCAATAAATTTAAATCTCTCGACTTAGATAAAAGTAAACTAAACAATTCAGATGCTAATAAATAACAATATATATATAAACATAATATAAAAATTGAATTAGTAAAAAGAAGAATATAATGAGTAGAGAATTTTGAACATTGTTCTTAATTTTTAATAATGTTTGGCCTATATATCCCTACCTAAATAATTTAATTGTTTAAAAAAATGTAAGATAATACATAGCTCATAAAACTGCAAGGAAAATTAATTAATTAAATTTTTAATCCACGATAACTGGTTTAAAATTTTTCCATTTTGGGTTTTTAATGAGATGGCAAAGTATTTATATATAACGAAGGCGTTGCTAATAATTAAAATTTCTTATCCGTTTTTCGATGTTATCTTAAAATAATAAAAATAAAATAATAAAAAATTATTGCCATTAAATAAATAATAAAAATTGTTTTTTTTTTTTTTTTATAATATTAGAGTAAATAGTACCTTTAACTTTAAAAATGAAATTACTTAATGCTCCGCTCTTCCGATCTTTTTTAACTAAGTTCTTTTATATCGAAGTGTACCTAATTAATTTTTTTATATTAATTTTATTCTTCGAAAACTTTTCGAATTTAATTTAAATTTATAGAGAAGAAGGGAGTACCTATCATGTTGATATATGAAAGCTCTTAAACAATAAATGACAAATTAGAACCGTATTATCTCGTTATTTGTGCAATTTAACAATTATTACCGAGAATAATTTCTATTTTTTTAAATGGCCATTGGCAAAAATCATTAATTTCAAACTTAAACTTTAGTAAATTGCCATAATTATCTGCAACTATACACGTGCCTTGTTTGCATTAATTGATTTATACAAAAACAGATGTTCTATTTCCTTAAGGAAATCCAATCAAATATTTATATAAAAAAAAAGAAAAGACCAAAAAATAAAAAAAAAGATGTTTAATTTTGTTAAATTTGGAACGTCTTGTGTGCAAAAGTGACAATTGTCTGGAACAACCTGTGCGAAGGAAATCTTTTCTACTGCTGAAGTAGCATGTACCCAATAGGGGCCCCGAATTGGTAACTGGGTGCACCAAAACTCGTTCTGCTAGTGTGTGTGTTGTGCTTCCCCCCATTTTTCTTATTTTCTTACTACCTGACCGGAGTTATGCTATTTCGCCGTTCATAGTCATAATAATGATGGGTGTTGGGTTAGTAAATGATAGAATTCGATCGACCGGACGCCATTTTGTTTTTTTTAAACTGTCAAATTTGATTGGTAATATTAGGGTGTGTAACTATACCCTACAGAATTTTCTGCTTTAACAATATTGGTGTGCACATAAATATAACTGCCCGAGTTAACATAATTACTTTTAAAAATGTAATTACTTTTATGAAACGGGGACTTTAATTATAATCTAGAATTAAATCTTCCAATGATAAACTAAAGAAGGACTTCATATTTTTTCTTCTTCTTCTTCTTCTTTTTTCTTGTTACAGATTACTTGGTAAGACAAGAAAATGAATTTAAAATGGTAAAAAAAGAAGCTCTGCTTTAGTCCAAGTCTCAAAGGAAAGTAGACTTTTTTTAGTCTAAATTTTAAAAAGTGATGTTGGCCTTTAATCTAAGTATTAAAAAAAGAGTTTTAGTTTAAATTACAGAACATGAAGTTCCGCTTTAGTCCACATATTGGAAAAAAATTGTTAGTATAAACTCAATAAAAATATGAAGCTCTTCTTTAATATAAGCCTCAAAAAGAAAATTTTTCGATCTAAATTGAAAAATGAAATTTTTAGTTTAAATTACAGAACATGAAGTTCCGCTTTAGTCCATATATTGGAAAAAAATTGTTAGTATAAACTCAATAAAAAGCTCTTCTTTAATATAAGCCTCAAAAAGAAAATTTTTCGATCTAAATTGAAAAATGAAGTTCTGCTTTAGTCTACATCTCAAAGAAAACTAGATCTTTATTCTCTCTTTTAAATGATGTTCTCTTTTATCCCATGTCTAAAAGAAAAAACAATTTTTAATATAAAAACAGATTTTGAGGTTCTGCTTTAATTCACATCTTGAGAAATTTCTTAGTCTAACTCAAAAACAGAAGTTCTCATTTGATACAACTCTCAAAAAGATTTTTGGACTAAAAAAACAAAGTTCTGCTTTAGTCCAAGTCTCAAAGAAAAATAGATTTTTTGGTCTAATTCAAAAAAATGTTGTTCTCTTTTATTTCAAGTATCCAGTAAAATATTTTAGTCTAATTAACAGAAAATGAAGTTTTGCTTTAATACATACCACAGGAAAAAAGATTTTTTTATCTAATACAAAAAAATGAAGTTCTGTTGTGTCCAAGTCACAAAAAGAATAGGCTTACTTTTAGTCTGTCCAAAGTTTCAAAAAAGGATTTTCTTTTACTCTAAATCTCAAAAAATGATGAATTTTTCATAGAAAAATCAGTAAAAAATCTGACGTAATCCACAGTGACCGGATATTACACTTCTTAATTCCAATTATTACAAAAGGGGGAGAAAGAGGATTGCTGGCAAACATTAGTTATCGATAGCACTTTTGTTTCGTTTGTTTATACTATTTCATGGTTTTGATTTTCCACTTAGAGTTGAACTTTGCTCAAAACAATTGAATAACTATCAATTAACTCCATAAATTTTTCGAGGTTAGAAACAATGGTTCTTTTTTTGTAACAATCGCCGTTTAGAAACAAATAATTATTATTAATTTTCGTTTTTCTTTTATCGGTTAACCAATTTATTCTCGATTATTTCCACTTCTCCATATATATTTTTTAACGCGCGCTTTAACGAATTACAGGAAAACAAGATTAAAAAATATATATATGTATAATGTCATAGGAAAGAGGGGTTTTTGTCCCTAAAAATAACCAGTCAGAACACACATAAGTACCACAAAACTATGGCCAAATCATTGCCAACCCGGGCACAGTGTTCTAATCCTAAAATACCGCATCATCTAAAAATACTAAATGCAGTATGCAGTCTTACGTCTGCAGATCTTTCAGAAGAAAACATGCGAAGTATGCGTGCTCCGTCAGCAGTCATTCTTTACATGAAGTATAGTCTTTATATCCAGCAGATAAATGTGTGTCAACTTTAGAAAACTCTAAACCGAAAATTCTTACACAGTAGCGATATTTCGGTCCAAGAACTATCGCACATATTTCTTTTTTTTTTTCTTTTTCCCTCAGAGTTTATTACTGGAATAATTGCCCGGGTTATATAGATAAATTATTAACAGTGGCAAAAGAATAGGTAGCAGAATATCTGCGATTTTTATTTATAAATATATATCTACACGCATAATAACACGATACGCAAAGTGCACGAAACAATTTGGTATGAAAGGAGCGTAGATTTTCATTGTCTATAGCTAGTATCACGAGAACATAAAAAATCTCGGAATTAGTATAACGTGACTACTTATAAACATATTTGAGAACAGGAAGAGAATAATTATCATCTAACATTGTCGAGTTAAAGAATAAGGGCGAACAATGATACTAAAAAAAGAGGGAACAATACCGTCGAGGATGATAATAAAAAAAAAATGGCACATCGATAAATATTGTACTATCCAATACTATCGTGGTTTTATCTAAAGAGTAAATAAATACTTCGAGTATTGTTACTCGCATGAATTAATTAAAATAAAGTACCCATGTTTTCTTTGAGGTATTTTAATTTAATCTGATAAACTTTATACGCAGTTAGGTTACCAAAATTAAATATTAAAAAAAATGCAAAAAAATTCATTAAAAAATGAAGTTTGAATATATTTTTTCTTTGTTTTTTTAAAAATTATCGGAATGAAGTTTATGATTATTATCGAGATGGAAAACAAAGGAATTTTTCTAAGAAATTTTTGAAGCAGAGAAATTTCTTAGAAAGTTAAGAAACAAAGAAAATTGATTTCGGTTTCGAAGAAAAACTCGATTTTCTTAAAAAAAAAAAAAATAATAATAATAAAAAACGAATTAGTTAATTAAAAAATATGGCAATTTTTGAAAGAAAAACATTTCTTGGAAACGTCGACTAAAAAGATTCTTAAAAGCGAATCCTTAGATCTGCAAATCCTTAGCTGTCAAATTGAATAATTGAAAAATATTCTTTGATCCGAGACCAAATTAAAATGGTAACATAAAAGGATAAGAGAAAAAATTCTGTCAGACAATAGATCCTAAAATAAAAATAAGTTAATAATGATTTTTTTTTTCCAGTCTGTAATGTGTTAAAGTTTAGAAGCGACAAGACTCATTGTTTGTTAATCTTGCCAACGATTTGGATGTTTTGATAAATGTTATTTGGAGTAACTAAAAACACATTTGTCTAGAAAAAACATATATATATTCTTTTTATTATTATTATTATTATTTATTTTTGCAAAACATGAAAGTAAAAATTACTCTGTTAAGAATAAACCGTTGACCGTCTGGAGTGAGCAGAGAGAAGAGAGAAAGAGAGAGACTAACCGCAATTTCTATATTTATAAACGAAACTTTGTTCGCCAATTAATGAAAAATGGGTGACACGACTTCTTGCCACAAAAATTAAAGAATTTTCTCGGTTCCTCTTTGTTTATTTCTAATGCTATTTTAACGAGATAATTAATGAAATGCTAAAAAATGCATCTGATAATGGTTATTTCGAGGAATCTTATCCAGCAAAGAAACTTCTTTACTTAGTTAAGATAATTCGCAGAGAACACTACTTTCCTTTACTCGGATTGCAAAGTTTTTAAAACTACTCCAATTAAAAACTTCTACTGTGGCTAGAATTTCGATATTAATTACATAAGTTCACAGAATGGCATCTCTTTTAGATACAATCTCATTACTATTCACGTAATTTTTGGTCCACTGTATCCAAACCGCATCTACAGTGGTGGTTCTTGAAGAAAAGAAATTAAAAAAAGAGCCGAAATTTTTATAAAATTTATTAAACATTTTATCAAATATGTCGTGAAGAATACCAGAACATAAAACTATAAATAAACACATCAGAAAGGATAGAATTAAAAGCCAGCAGTTAGCACGTCAGTAGGATAAATGCAGCGTAAGTAATTTGAGAAAGCAAAGCATTTTGTGGTGTCGCATTTCATTGTGTTGCTGTTAACGCCCCTGTATTATCGTTTTCCCTCTTTGTAAAGTGTTGCCTTCTTCTTAATAAGCATGACTGTCACTAAAATGTACAACGAGCCAAACAGTTAATAGTAGAGCGTAAAGCGGGTTCATCTCCTAAACAATCTACACTATTACGGGATGTTTGCCAATATCTACAGTTAAACTTCTTTATATACCGTTTGTTAACTCGCTGCACCTGTTTTTCCATTCGGAACAATTTCGGAAACGAATTAATTTTCCAAAAAAACCTTCGCTTTCCCGAAATTGGCATCAGTCTTTCTATCAGCGTAACTGTTTCTACAGGTGGTAACGGAGTTATAGAGACTAATTACGTCGATATTACGTTCGATAAGTCGATGTGCAGTTAACCAGGCGTAAGATGCGAATCACTTGCTGAACGGTTACAGAACCGTATACGGTACCGTATAAACCAATCGTAGAAAGTTAACAACACCGTAAGTATATTATTAAAAATTGAAAAAAATGGAATATAATCAACTATTATTTATTCATATTCGTGTTTATAAATTCTTCGAATTAATCAAACCGGATGCAGCATAGATAAGGTCACGAAATGGAAATAAAACCTTCTTTGTTCCTTCTGGGCAAGAATCAAGAGAATTTGTTCTCCATGGCTTCTTTTTTTGCCAGAAAATTTATACGTTTTACATTTGTCCTTGAGGTCAAATTCCTTAAATAAGGATAGGGAATATGTTATATCCTTTAGGCAAATGAATATATTCAATGTATTTTATAATGAAGTACAAGCAATCTTTGTGATGTGTGTGTGACTGACTAATACAATTTACTGGATTATAATATCGTGAGTTTTTGTTCTTTATACGACTCAAACGCTAAATTGGGCTTTTCTAACTCGTTCACCAACTTTACAAATCATTTTATCGAAGGACGTGCATAGTCTTCTTTCCTCCTACGTATAAAAATATTTTCTAAGTTCGCTGTTAATGTTTTTACGAAAATCCGAAAAATATGATTACGCTTTTTTTATCACAAGTAAAAATGCGTTTAATAATCTAGTTGACCCTCCGAGTTTTATTTAATCAATAGGAAAATGCGATTCTAGTCCATTGACCCATTTTTATTAATAAGAATTCGTTCGAAATTTCAGGAAAAATAAAGAAAACGGTCCAAAAACATAACGGCATAAATTGCAACTGAGGAAAGATTTTGGACACATTTTGTACTATTTATTATTACAACTTTACATATTATATTTCCTTTATTTTTTATAACAAAATAATATATAAATCGACTGTTAAATTTATTTATTTTTAATAGTAGTAACGCTATTCTCAGCTATTCAAACTGTTAACAAGAATAGCGAGTTGTTTGCAGTCAGGATTTCATTCATGTGCTCCAGATAAGAAGGGGTTAATAAAAAATAATAATTTTTAATTCATATTAAATAAGAATATTTATAAATTTTAAACGTCTAAAAATCATACGTTGTTTTTTCAAAAACTCATCTATGTTTCCAGAAGACGTTAACAGTTACATGACCCATTAAGACCTACCATTAATGCAATTTTTTTCAATTTTTTTCTGTAAATAATGCTTAGTTTGTATTCTGCAAAGCGATAATAAACAACTTGGTTATTGACATTGATAATCTTTAATATTTTTAATAACTTTTAAACCCTTTATCGCCTTTTCATAAATCACGTAGTTTGTTGACCCCGCCAAAGAAACGTTACGCTATATACATTTAATTTTTTTTTCTCCTCTTTCGACCGAACATAAATAATTTTCAATATTATTTAAATTTATCAGAAAAAAATATGAGAGAGCATTTTAGCGGATTAATAATTTTTAAGAGAAGAAAAAAAATGAGTTATCTTTCGAGAGAGAGACAAATAATTGCACCTGAAGTACGCTTATGTCCACAATATTTATTTTTTTCTCTCTCTCTCGCCTATGTTTAATCTGCGAGTTTGTTCAAACAAATAATTCAACTCAGTCGTAAGAGCATCCGAGGCCACATGTCAAAAATGTTAAATACTTGGTCTGTTTATTAATAAACTGCATTAAATCTGTCGCATCATTTTGCACAACTTGGAATAATATTTTATTCGCTCATCAATTCTGTGTCATAAAAGAAAGAAAAAATGACAATAATTTGCATAGATTACTGCTGGACGAGTATTTTATTTAAATTATTAATTATCTCTCTCGATATTTACCAATTTGCTTCGATGGTTTAACAATTTCTGGTGCAACTCTATCGCCTTAATCGCGACCGTTTCACCTCTGCCACGTGAACGTTTTTCTTAGAATTAATGAACTTGTTTATATATAAATATACACAAACATAACTAAAATTTCGATCTTAATTAAAGCGAGAAAAGTCCAGTATTTATTGATTTAAACGACTAAAAAAAATTGTATTTTTACAGTCTTAATAGTTACAAATTGCAAGGGTCGAACCAGACGGGACTCTGGCTTACACGTTGCGATCAAACAAAGAAATTCTATCTCGTCTTAATAAACAATTATGCAATTTATGCAAAATTAAAGTAGAAAACGCTCTCGGCTAGATTAATTAAAATTATTTTTTTAATTAATTAATTAATTAATTGATAATTAATGCTCGCTTATTGTAATAATGTAAAGCTTTACGTTACAGTTGTAAAAATGGTCTCTGCTTTTTTTTAAACCGGGCTCGCATGTATAAAATTGCAAAATTTGATTGACAAGAGGGAGGAGCTTATCGCTTTCATCTAATCACGTGACGGAGATTTAACATGTCACTAAATCTATTATCTGGGATAGAGTCGTCACTTTAAACTACGACATCCAACGCACGCTGCATTGGTATACTGTATATGTACGAATGTAGCGATGGGAAATTTCCTTAAACAAACAGAAAAATACGCGATTTAAAAAATTAAATTATTAATAATGATAATAAAACACAATATAAATTAATTTTTTTAGACGAACGATACTTGAAATGAAAGATGTCAACCATCTGCTACCCCACAAAGAGCAATGAGAAACATAAGCGAAATATGACCTAGTTGGAGAAAAATTTTAATTGAAGAAATAAAAATAAAAATAAAATCTTTTTATCAGTATATATCCATTAAAAGTTTTCTTACTTTATTCTTTGGTTTTTCAATAAACTTTCATCGCGAGACGAGTTTCTTTAAGGAGTCATTTTTGACCCTTTGGACTCGACTGACTATGAAAGAGGAATTATAAATGTCAGAGTTACAACGAGTTTTTATCTACGATATTTTCTCTTTCAACGAATTTTTATTTTCATAACAGAAGGGAAGAAAAAAATGCGCATAAATATATATATATATATATATACAAACACACACGCTTTGATAAATTGGCTAAAGATATAAGCAACGCCTGGTACAGAGTTCTTGGCATTGTTTTGGACTTTGTACTAACTTTGGTATTAAACATAGTTTGTTATAAGTTAAAAGGTATGAGATCAGAACTGGTGACATTTATAATGCTGTCAACACGACCGAATCACATTCTGGTTTGTGTTGCAAAGAATGTTTTCGTATAAACATCCTCAGTTTAAAGTTAAACATTTGCAGTATAAAAATCAGTAAAGAAAGTGATACTCGGTATACAGTTTCGAAAGTTGTTTTATTCTTAGTTACTCGGGAAAAAAATTAATTTTTTTTAATTAAAATTAACGATAATTTGTTATATTTCAATTACCCATCCTTAAAATTAGAATGACTTTAAAAGTATTCACGACAGAATCCGTTTTTTATATACCAAAGTTCATACCTGATATTCATTGAAGTATAGAGCTCTCTAACAATAAAGCGATATTCCAGACAAACTTATCAGACAAGATCAAATAGTTTCAACTATATAAATGCATTATGCTTTCAAGAAGGGGAAGGAAAGATAGAATAAAAAAAAAATGTTTTCCAAGCGTAACGAATACCTCGACAATTACTTTAGAAAGAAAGAAAAAAAAACCTGCAATTTAAATCAAACTGATTGAACTCGTGAAAAAACCTCATCAACAGATAAAAGAATCTTACAATTTTAAGAACCGAACTAAAAACAATAATTTGAATAAGTATAGATGATAATTATTCATTAGATTGAATATGTTCTTCAACATGAAGCACAAAGAAGTCCTTTTCTATCAACAGCATTGAAATGGGTGAAAATGAAGCCATTCAAACTTCCCTTTCAATGGTGCTTGAACTAAATACGAATTTGAATGGTCAAATGCCCACGAAAAACCATTCAGAAAATAAGTTATTCAATAATAAAAAACTTCTTACCTTCGCTGTTATGTTACAATGTTGGACCAGCTATTCTCGGTGGTGGCAGACATGTCTGTAAAACGAAACAAAAATCGTCAGTAAATCTCTCTTTTTTTAATGGTTAAATATATATATATATAAAGCAAAAATTTTTAAAGTAAAAAAAAAAATTACATTTCTCACTGTTAATTTATTCTGAATAGGAAGATTTATAACGCATAATTAACTTTTTTTTAATTTTCATTAAAAATCTTTCTTTTATTTACGATTGAAATTTAGATGTTTTTTTTTTCTTTTTTAAAGAAAAAAGCAGTACAATTTTTCAATTATATAATTAATGCCTCAATTGACTTGATTTAAAATATAAATCTGATAGGTTTTTCGTGACGAAATTAAAAAAAAAAAAATTAATCGATTTAAATTGCAAAACTGTGTACGATTTTGTATCAACTTTTCTACACACATCAATGGTATTAAAATTTATGTGAATATTTTTTCCCACGAAAACCCTCAAAAATTAATTTTATTAATGAATTTATAAGATCATTCATAAGAGTTTTTTTATCACCTTTCAATACAACTTTTGTTTTGTTTAATTATTCTAAACAATCAGTCATTTGACCGGGAGTATGGATTTACTTCAGTTCGTGATAAATTCAATTTTATGCATCCATATGTGTGTATATATTGTTTGCAACGAAGATCGTGATATAATTTTCGACTTTCCACTCGAAATAATACTTTTAAAACAAAAAAATTTAAACTTTTTATCGACTCAACTGATGCCATATTTGCTCCAGTATTTGCATAAATATGGGTAGTTCTCATAGTATCGCGCAAATGGCATAATATAAATGATATTAAATATACTATAGTAACTAAAACTATAAAAATTTCTATTTTATACTATATTCTGTTAGATTACTGAGAATGAACATTTTTAAAAGAATAAATTGCAAATTATTGAATGCCTTTTTCATAGTGTGTCGCTCTGTCTCCATGCTGAAGAATATCTGTGGTACTTCATAATTTGATGCTTTTGTAGCGATAAATTCATTTTACCATTCATACAGAGTGAAAATCGTTGTTGAGTAGGCGAAAATTAATTTTCTCTTTCTGTGACTTTCACCTAAACCATAGGGTTTGCAATAGACGGTAGGAGTAAATTAGTAGTTATTTATGGAAAATGTTTGGTTACGACACATGTAGACAACACGAATTGTATAATTAACAGGCCAGGTAGAGGTCTGATAAATGAATACATGAATTTTTCAACTTGTATTTATTATAATCGCAAAATAATGATCGCTTATAATAATACCACGCACATTAAAAATTTCTCTACGTGGAAATTTTTATGCCGAATTTAAGTTAATTTTAGCCTGTCATGTTACGTTTAATAGAAATGACATTTCCAGACGATGTGACCCGATTTTTTTTTACTTCTTAAAAGTTAAAGAAATTCGGTTATGAGGTTTCCACTAAAACACTTAAATATTTGGCATAAGCATTTGGTGTATTTACGGAAAAAATATAAAATAATTCGCATAAACGTTCGTTATTTTTACAAAGATATTCGGCATCTTTAAACCTCTAAAAAAATGAAAAAATTTTCAAAACTAACTCTGAAATATCGAATTTTTTATATATAAAACTGAGAAAATTAAGCTATAAATTTGAAAACGACTGCTTTTCTTTATTTTATATCATTTAAAAAAATAAAACAGAAAAATTCGAGCGAAGATCTATTAGGATCAAGGTTCCGAATTAAAGAAAAAATGGGTCAAATTGATTAAAGTTTTATGTGAAATATCGAATGTTTAAAGCCATTTAAGCAATTCTGCTTTCTATTTATTTGTTCAAATTGAATTTCAATATATTATATTTTTTTTTCCTACTAATTGAAATTAAGGAAGTCAAAAGAGCATCACCGCTTAATGGAAGAAAGTATTCGCTAAAATCTAATTAAAAACATGTTCAAAAGAGGCGAATCGAGTTTAAAAACCCAATACAGGATATTTCATTTAAATCTTGCGATTTTCCTGTTAGTTTCCCTATTAATGGTTTGTTTTTTTACTTTAAAAGAATCAATAAACATGAAACGATATTTTAAACACACTCAAACATTATAAAACATACTAAAAGAAAGGATTTTTATAACTCGATAATAGTTTGCTAAAGGATCTTACGATTAATTAATAATAATAATAATAATAATAATGTGCTAACTAACCTAGATTAAACATAACAACCAACGTGTACAGTACATTATCGATAAAAATTTTGTATAAATGTGTAAAATCAATTATAAAAAATTTACATTATTTTATGCAATAGTTTGTAGGCTGTTTATTTTGCAAACTTATTACATCATCGTTAATAATTAATATAATAAAACAGCAGAAATAATTTTCAAATATATATTTACCAATTTCCCAAAATTGAAAGCGAAAATTTTATAAATATCTTAAACAGCAGAGAGGAAATCAGAACGTTTATCTTGGAAAAATATCCTGTTTTTACCAATTATTTTTGTATTAAAGTAAAAATAAATGTCGTATAACGAAATTACGCGGAATAGAAAGCTGTGCACATGTATTTTCTACGCGTGTTGCTTAATTTATACATACTTTGCAGGCCTACTAACGATTAAAAGAAACAATATCTTATATGGGAACTGTATGTGGAAAAATGTACTTTTTGAATTGAGCGAAACGAATTAAAGAATTAAATTAAGCCAAAAGAACCACCAAGAAACTAAAAATTGCTTTAAGTAATAAGACGTCCAATGAGTTTTTCTCTTAGTAAAAAGTAATTCTACCTCGTTTCTAAAATTAGACCAATAATATCTCGGTTTAGTGTGCCGATGAAAGATGCATTCGCTCGAAAATCTTTTATCTCTCCATCCACACTGAGTGATCCCATCAGGAGATTCCATTCTGCAAATGTTTAATTATTGATTATGGTCCCTATCACGAAATATTATATTCATCAAGAGAATTATCTCAATTACTTCATTTAATTTCCCTTCCTAGATGAAAATATGTCTCCATTTCTCAATCGTTCCTCATCAGCACCATTGGAAGTAGCTTATATATATATCTATTAAACGAGGCCTGTTTTATCTTTGTAACTCGTATAATTCTGATATTTATGCTCAATTTTAACTCTCGTAGTTTGTTATTAACAGAAATAGTTACAATAAACTCGTTAAAATCGCCGATTCTCCTTCTAAAATTATCTGAAGTTCCGCTAGCTATATATAAATTCTTCGTATCTCAATAACCTTCGAGAAATATCCCTCACTTTAAATAAGAATTTAACGTATTTTGAATACAATAGTTCCATCAATCTTGCTTTACTTGAACTATATAGTTTATTTAACTCGTTTAGAAAAATCATTCTTTAAAAAAAAGAAAGAAATTATTCTTATTACTTATTATTCAACTCACCAACTCTTACCAGGATTTAAAAATCGAAAAATCGATTCTTTAGATTCTTAATAGAACAACATTTTTGCAAATTTTAGTAATCTTAACATAAAAATAATGGGAACAGAGCTATAAACTGCTTGCAGATTTATCTATCTAAGAGTTATTCAAGTGGTCATATGTATAATTTTTTTTTTATTATTTTTTTTGGTGATATGCCAATGATAAATATACTCGCGGATGGTCACATAGTGTCAATGGCACCAAGAATGGTTTTTTAAAGAGCCAGTTTTGATATTCGACTCGTAAATTCGCGAGTTAACACGAAAATATTTCGATATTTCGAAACGATCGTCAGTCGACGTTATATCAATAATTTAGTTTTGACACTCGAAGAAAAGCAAGAGAAAAATTGATGCTTTTAAACTCGCTGTGTCAATCAGGTTGTCAAAATTCGTGCATGTTTAAAAAGATAATTCGTTTGGATGTCATTTTTAAAAAGTAATATTAAACGGGAGCAACATCAAAAGTAAAACGTAGAAAGCACGCTAATCAGTAATCACTGATACGTTATAATCAAAGGTTTTTTAAAAGATATGTCAACAAGTTTTAATAGTAAATAAGCTCGGAAACGTCGACGTGTACAAATTCGAATTAAAACAAATAACATCTTTGATACGAAAGATGCATTCTTGCATCTTTATTGCTTCCAGCAAGCGAGTGATCCCATCGGGAGATTCCATTCTGCAATATTACCGATCGTGTAGTAAGATACACTGCAGGTTAAGATCTTTGCAAGCTACAAAATGGCATTGTAGACGTTTAGCATAAAAAATAATGGATAATTTTGCAAGTTTGCAAAGAAAATTAATCTCGTAACACCAATTACAATTAATAATACAGGCAATAATGTAATAATACGATCAGCAAACGTTAAAGTGTCACTAACCCAGTTATAATCACACGTTAGTGAATTATCAATATTATAATGATATATTAATCTATAATTAAGGTGTGGCCACGACGATAGTATGCCAAACACACTTTATTAATAGCAAACATCATTATTGTACAGAAACCATATATAATATAAATGCAATTTTAAGTTTCGTCTAGCCAAAAAATCAATTCGTTAATTCGCAGAAGGACAAGAAAAAAAAAAGATTGAAAAATAAAAAAAAAAGTTAACTGGCGGTAGGAGTTATGCAAATGAAGCGCAGGCGGCACAGTAGCTTATTAAAGATTGAAAAATAAAAAAAAAAGAAAAGTTAACTGGCGGTAGGAGTTATGCAAATGAAGCGCAGGCGGCACAGTAGCTTATTAGGTTATGTCAATGGGTGACGACGATACTCGCAATACTGGAGCCGTTTAAGCAATCCTCTTTGTTAATTTTTTGATAGTAGAGCAAAAATAGAAATAGGTCAACATAAAGCAGAGATCATTTCTATATATATATATATAAAATAATAGTGGAAGATTTCCTAAACGGTCGACTTCCCCAAGCATAGCAACGCTTTTAAGTAGATCTGACTGACAGGAGTAGTGTGGGAAATATAGAAGGTAAAATTTCACTGTCCACTCATAATACAAAAAAAAAGAGAGTGAAAAAATCCGACACTGCATCTTTACCTTTTCAGTATAAAAAAAGAGAAAGAGAGAGAGAGAGACTTTCCTATCATCTATCCTACAAGGATTAAAACGAGTGCTTAGCGCAGCACTTAATACGAAAAAGTCTCAGAAAGCGATAACTGTATTACTGACTCATTTCAGACTCGGTTGAAAGGCTTCGTTGGGATGTTACAACGCTTAGGGAGGGGAGAAGTATAAGCAGAGGAGGTAAAAAAAGGGCTAAAGCCAAGCAGGCGACACTGTCTGTTCTCATGGAGCTCAAGTTATCATGTATAAATCCTTCTCGAACAAAACTAGAGGCCAGTATAGGGAAATATGCGAGAGGGTAAGATGGTCTATAAAAGGATATAAAAACTGGTTCTTTTTTTTCCCTCAATTATTCTGTTTCTTGTTTGGCAAGTCTTACTGATGGAATTCATCAGACTTGGAAATATTAATGTCTTTTTTTTACACATTTATTCTAAACCGACGATTCGGTATTTTTATATAATAAGGGAGCAATAAGTGCACGTAACACGTTACGAATGCATACGTTTAACGAATATATAAATAAATATTTATTTATATATATATATCTGCGTATATATTAATAATATTCCTTATATCAAAACCTGTCTCGCAACTTTTAATTCATTCCCAAAAATTTACGAAAAAAATTTAAAAAAAAAAGTAAGTATCGATACAAATTTTTTTTTATTTGGAACAAAATTAATGCATTCTGCGTACAGAATTCTCAGGTTGATATATTTATCTGAAATTTATATCTCTTAGGTCATTGCTTTATGGAAAGAATGGTCTGTTTTTAATAATTTAAAACAATAATAATAATATTAAAAACGTTAACTTCCACAATAATTTTTTATTATTATTAAAAATTGCATCTTTGTCATTATAAATACAGACTACACGTTATCAAGCAGTAATAAATTTTGTAAAGTCGACCTTTGAACCCAATTTTCAGTTAGATGTTCCAAATGCTATACAACGATAAGAAATCGGAGAAGTGGGTACCAGTTAGCAAAAAAAAGAAAAAAAAAGAATGTGTAGAGAGTTAAAGGATTTACTTACTTAGAACCTTTAACTGGTCACCAAGGTGGTGTACAATATATAGGAAAGGTCAGTAAACTATGCATACCAGCACGTGTACTGTACATTTCCTTTATAAATGTTTGTCCTAACTTTCTTAAAGTAAACAAACAATGAAAAGAATGTAGAACCATTAAAATATGTATATACAACTAAGCATTGTTTACAGTAAAGAAATGGCATTCGAAGTTAGATCGGAAGAGCGTCGTGTAGGGAAAGAGTGTAGATCTCGGTGGTCGCCGTATCATTAAAAAAAAAAAATCTCCCTCTCTCTCTCTATATATATATATATATATACCAATTAAATAATCTGCAAAATTATATAATTTTTTTTCGAAAAATCTTGTTATTCTAATTGTTTTCTTGTGGGCGTAATCTAACTTAACGGTTATGAAACTTTATTATATTAAATATTTATATTAAAAATGAATTAATATAAACTTTAAGATATGGAAATATAAATCGAATTTGTCACGTTTTAATTAACACAAAAGCATTAGTTAATACAGTACAACGAAAGAAAAAAAAAAGCAAGAAAAATTCGAATAACTTTATTGTTATTGCAAGTAACTTAATATCGGAGTTAAGATCTGTTTGTCTAGTCATCGTACTAATTTTGATTGCTGGTAACTTAAGATTATTTCAAAGTTATAAATCTTTAGTTACTAAATGGTATTTATTTGTATATAGAAGCTGAAATGAACCTTTGTAGTTTTCTTCTTCTATTTTTTTAAGAAGTTGTTGCAACTCGTAAATTACAGATTTATGGGATCAACAGTAACCATCTTTTCTCGTATTAGTAAGCTTAAATGGTACCGATATGTGCCAATTTAGGACACAAGTTTAGGGATGTGCTGTGCAAGTTTACACCCATTTTCAAGGTCAGAACGGTCTAATATCTTCCGATTCATTCGCGAATTAGAGAAGAATAGGTACCAAATTTGGTATAAATATTTTCTAGAAATGATGTGCTAATTCAGTTTTGTTTGGAAAAACATTGACGATGATGTATGTAATTCTGGCATTCTCACGAAGTTCATGTTTCTTGATTGTTTTTAAAAGCTTTACTTTTGTAAATAATCAATAAGTTAAAATATCTATGAGAGGGTTTATATTTTTAACTCGAAATTTAGTTGCTCATATTAAATTTGTTTATTATTGGATGATTCTATCGTTTTTAATATTTTTTAACTGTTGGATTGCTATTTATCTGTATCAGTTTCTAACCGTTGGATTATTAGTTATCTATATTAATTTTTATATGTTAAATTATACCATTAATTTTTATTATTTTTAACTATTTCATTAGTTATTTATATTGATTTTTAACTATTGGATAATTATTCGTCCATATTAATTTAAATATTAAATTATTCCATCTATTTTTATTATTTTTAACTATTGAATTAGTAACTATATATATTGACTTTTAATTATTGGATTATTGATTTTTAACCCTTTACATCCCACGGTATCAAATAAGGAACACTTAGGTTATTTACTCTCTATGTACCAAACAAAAAATTTTTGAAAATAAATTGTGTTTATTAAATGTGTACAGAATGTGATTTTCTTATTAAAAGTTTTTTTTTACTGAAAACAGATAATTTGGGCATTAAAGGGTTAACTGTTGAACTGTTAATAGTTTTATATATAGAGCTTTTTATTAAAAAATAATAAAAATTGATATACAGTATATATATATATATATATACCAATTTTTTTATTTTTTTATTATTGGGCGATTCTATTATTTCAAATTTTCTTATTGTTGGATTATTGTTAGTTGTTTATATCAATTTCAATTGTTGGATTATTAATTGTCTATGTCAATTTCCAATTGTTGTATTATAAGATGTCCATATCACTTTTAATTGTTGGAATAGTTCATTAATTTATTTTTTATTTTTAATTGTCGATAATTAGTTATTTATATCACTTTTTAATTATAGAATGATTTCATTATTCTTTAATTATTGGATTATTGTTAGCTGTTTATATCAATCTTTAATTGTTGTATTATTAATCGTGTATATCTGATGCTTAATTATTGGATTATTTTATTATTTATAACTAGATTATTTATTAGTTGTCTGTATCGAGTTTTAATTTTTGGATTATTCCAGAAAATTTTTGATATTTTTAAAAATTAGATTATTAGCTATCTATATTAGTTTTTAACTGTTGGATTATTAGTTGTCCACATTAGTTTTTAACTATTGTATTATTAGTTATCTATATCGATTTTTAATATTTTTAAAAATTGGATTATTAGTTGTCTATAATAGTTTTAACTGTTGGATTATTAGTTATCTATATCTATTTATAATTGTTGGATTATTTCATCAATTTTTATTATTGTTTTAATTATCGAACGATTCCATTATTTTATATTCACTTATTGTTGAATTATTGTTAGTTGTTTATATCAATTTTTCATTGCTGAATAAATAACGTTCATAAAAACATCTAAGATATTAATATGCATTAATGTATACATTTGTAAGTTTAAAGAAGGATGAACTGATATAACATGGAAACCGAACTAGGAAATAACATAGTAAACTGGCTCGTTTTTTTTTTTATAATTAAGGTTACACACTGAAGGGTTCATTGATGGTTCATTAAAGGGTTCATTGATAAATCTATATACTTCACTGACATTTGTGATCTATAGCACTAAATGGTATTCCAGTTTAGAGAGGTTTCTCTTATATTTCAAGTGTATGAGGGAGATAATTACTGATACGTCCCAAATCGCAACTGCTATGTTATTTATTTGTGGTAATTTCAAGTGGCTAGTTGCTATTTGAAGGATTGCAACGTCTTGCACTTTGCAGATCAAATTTGGTGAATACGTGTTTTAGGTATAGATATCGTTAGCTATTTCCACGGCTTGTGAGTTATATAAATAAAAATTTTCTTTAAGAAGGGAGGAAAAAACGCTGACTAAATTAAAAATTATAATTACTTTAGCAGAAACTGCAAAAAAAAAAATCCAGTTTAAAAAAAAAACAAGTAAAAAAATGTTAATTATTTTGCAGAAAAGAAAAATATTTAAATTGTTTAATGGCAAAAAAATATAGAATATACATATTATTTTTACAAAAGAAGAACAAACACGTTATCATTGTTCGCAAATACTCAAAACTGGTCATTGCAGACCAAGGCTATTTTTTCGCCTTTGCTAATTTAGTTAGGGAATGAATACTTATAATACATATTACGCAAGTGGGAAAGAATTCGGTAAATGAAAATAATATATAAATCAGTAATTCTTAAAGCATAAGAAAAAAAAAAACGGTTCATCTTTGTAATTAGTCGCGAAGGTCGAAATTTTCACACAGATGTGATTATAGCGTTAAGTAGCGATGACACATCTTAGAAATTTTGCACAGAATGTGTCATGGATAGTTCGTGCGAAAACATCTTACAAATAATTATATTTTCAGCCAGGCATTCTGTTGCAACATTTTTGGCAATGTTCCATAAACAAAATCACTTATAATGGTAATTGCCGAGCAAAATAGATCATCGTGGCTAATTTGAAAAATGCATAATTTTTATAGGAATTTTTAATTTAATTTTTCTCGATATATATATATATATTATAATTAGAAATAAAAATGCTATTATCCAATTTTTGTCTCCCATCTCTTATCATTTAAAAACTTCGACTGGAAATTTGTCCTTCGATGCGTTAAAATAAAATGGCTGCACAAATTGCCAAAAAGAAGTTTGAGTTATATAACAAAAGCACAGTATGGAAATACTTCTTAATGATAAATGAATGCTATTTGGGACTAAACTCAATTTTTATTGGCAAAGAATATGCTTTTTTCGCTAGATTAATGTCAAAATGCTAATTGTTAACATTTATACAGTTTAAACGTGCTACAGTTGGTCAACATTAGCATTCAGCGTGATCAATCAAACAGTCTAGTCGAGTCGAAAACTGTCAGTAGAAAAAAAAATATTCCTCTCATAAATGCTAAAATATTCGCATTGCAAAACGTATAAGAATATTTTTTTATATTAATTTCCACTAATAAAAATAATAATTTTTGCATGATTTACATGTAAACTTAATATTAATAATATTATAAAAAAACGACATGAGCATACAGAAGTATACAGCAAACAATGTTAATCCCCAATAAAAGTATAATTAATCTTAATTAACCAATAAAAGTTAGCCTCAATGACTGAATAAAAGTTTAAATTGTTCTTGATATAAAAATTATATCGGTTTATAAAAAAATTAGTTCATAAATTGCAAAATTAAAATTAAAAATAATAATAATAAATGTATATATATACAATTGCTTAATATTTAAAAAAAATCGAAACTGACAGATTAATCGATTAGTTAATTTCTCGGAAACTTTTTGGGTTGAAAATCTCACAAACTTGTTTTGTAATAAAGACAAATAAATATCAACTTAATGCCAAGTAATTTTAAAAATCACTCGTAAATTACTATTTTTAACATTTTGTTAAGTAAAATTTTTGCCAAGAAGAATGCCCTTCAACCAAGCGAAAAAACTTAAAAACTAAAATTGGATCAAAATGATTACAGTTTTCATTGAAATATTCCACAAACTACTGCTAACTAATAATAATAATAATAATGGCAACAAAAGGATTTACATCTTAATCAAAAAAAAAAAAAAAAAAAGCCAAAAATTTTCTTCGAATTGCATACATCCGACAAATTAAATTTTTAAAAAAATACGAATGTTTATCAGACCAAAACGAACAATTTTTTGAATAGATAGATTGAGAGAGAGAGAGAGAGAGGACATGCAACAATATTTATCATTATTTTTTGAAAAGAGGATGTAGCGAAACAGCTTTATGCATTTTGGGAAGGAAAGAAGAAGCAATGGCTGACTGTAATTACTCATAAGTAATTTTTCAATCATTGTACTCAAAGGAAAAGCACCAGATTAAAGTTGGACAGTTCAAACGATTGCACGTGGGAAGGGCTGTCGACAACAAGGAAATGTTAAATGGGGGAGCCAGTCTATTTAGTTGTGAACACGGCCGTTCCCACGCTACGACTTCGACATCTGTAATGATATAGATTGTACAACGCCTTATTCTCGGCATTTTCACTACATATATATAATTAAGTACGGCTACTGTGGTTGGAAGACTCCAAATTAAGTGTTTTTCCCCTATTTGAAAAATGAACTTGATCAAATTATAAAAAAAAAGAAGAACAGGAGCTGTGTGACACATAAGCTCTCTCTCTCTCAACTACCTCTATCTCTTCCATTTTAATTAAAAAAAAATAGAAATTTCTTTCAAAAAGTTTGCCATTTAAGATATGTTAATTTTTAGATGTTTGCTAATTTATAAAAAAAATTATACTAATTTGTGTTTTATGTTAATCTAATTTGTATCAGATGCTAATTTTGCAGAAAGGTATGTTAATTGGTATCACATGTAAATTTTGCGTTAAAAAATTTATAAAAATCGGTAATAACCCACCGCTGCAAGTTTTAACCTTTCGATGCTCTTCTGTTATATATAAATAGAATTAAATATTGTTGTTGTCATTATTTTTTTTTATTTATAAACATTTAATTATCGGTTATAAATAGGTATTGCAAACGTAAATGGCACTAAAACTGTCTAATTAATTCGGCTTTATCTTTTCTAAGAAAAGAAATTAAAAAAAAAAAGTTGCTAAATTTTTCGTAATTATCTGAATTATTGTTATTTGGTATTACTTTTATCTTCTTCGCAATCGATTCCCAGTTTAATTTTATTCAATTTATCCTTTAGTCTAGTCGTCGATTTTTTTTTTCTCTCTCTCTCTCTCTCAACAGGATAAATTGTTCCAGTTGATAGCTCTGATTGAGCACAAAGACCTATCTCTCTTTAATATCTCAAGGACTATCTCTTCTCAAACAACGTTGGACAAATAAGTTCGACATTATTTGTGCTTCTTGCTACAATAAATAAAAATTGATTTTTTTATCATCATCATTATTGAACAACGTGTAAATGTTTATTTAGAATCGTTTCGAATGGACGTAACTAAAGATAGTTTTTCGTGTAGCGCTCTACGATGCATTAATATTCAACACGATTTGTTGCTATTATTGCGGAGGTGATGATATATATTTATATAAAAGTGTGTATGCAATGATGCGATCTAGCATAGTAACGATGTGCAGAATGCAATAAGTTTTCTTAACGTCACTCCTTTGAACCCAATAACCTTCGAGAGTTCATCCAATCGACCAAGATAAGAAGAAATTTGTCAGATATACTTACAAGGCAAAACGACGTTTTCGGTTACGATTTTCTAAATGAAAATATTCGCAAACATGCCAAAAAACGAAAAAAAAAACATGCCTAGTTGTCATGACAACAGGAGATCGCATTCAACAAACAAAATGCATAAGTGAAAGGTTGCCATGGTTTGGCTGAAAGGATATATAGGTGAGTTAAGGGAAACTAAAAATTAAAAGTGTTTGTTGTGACTCCGTGCAGTTTGTATATTTTTACTGATAATTTTTTATAGTTGCCGGAGCAACGGTAAACTAAATGTTAATTGATCTTTTTTTTCCCCTGCCCTTTTTTTCTTTTGCGTTCTTTTCCTGGTAACTTTTTTGTTTCTCTACTGCTCCTAATTTGACATAAGCAGATAATCGTCTCTTATTCAAACATTTTTATTTTCTTCTCTTTTTAATCATTTATATATATATATATATACACCGATGTGCATTAATACAAAAAAAATTTTTTTTTACACGCGGGAAAATTTATATAAATATAAATCTCATTCAAAAATTTAATAGCAAGTTCGGATGATATTTGAAGGGAGAAAATTAAATTTTTAAAAGTTTCTGGAGAACTTTTTTTTACTTTTATTATTATTATTATTATTCTATTTTTATCAGATTTTAAATTTTGGATGATTTGGCAGTGTTCCCAGTTTTCAGTGTTTATGAATAATTAAATTTTGGTCGTTGTGAGTAATCAAATTTCGATTTGAAACTTTTATGATTCATATGCGAGTATTTATCGTTTGTATTTTAAGTTTCTTTCGTTTTCTAAATTTGGAACTCCACTTTTGACAATGCTCCAATATTTTTTTTTTTTAATCCTTATATTACACAAATTTTGGGAGTGGCAACGAGTAGGAAAAAATAAAAATTCGAGTTTTGGCCCGTTTCGAGTCGTAAATCTACCAAGTTTCGATATTGAAATTCGAATGAGAGAGAAAGTTCGCATTTTGTGTCCATTTTTTTAGGGCCTCGCTTTAATAAACGGATGATATAAGATTATTTGGATTTAGATTATGTTATTTATTTAATTATTTTGATTATATTGACATTGACTCTTTCGTTATCCGTTACTGATGAGATATTTAAAACGTCAAAACGCAATTAGATGCAAATGACTTGACTTGTTTGAAAGCTTTCATTTCCTCCACCAAATAACCTTCGACATTATTTACAATATGGCGTGAATGAATTTAATTAAGGATAGTCGATGATGGTAACTTAATAATTAATCGTAATTTTCTTATAACTAATAACATTTTTATCATTTTATAGCTGGAAACACAATTTTTTTTTTTTTTTTTAGAGTTTTCTCCCTCCTCCATCTCCAATTAAACGATTTTTTTTTTTTTTTTAGTTTTCTCCCTCCTCCATCTCCAATTAAACGAAGAGAATCGAATGTCCAATTAACTCGAATGTTTCGAGTTTTGCTATAATATCGCGGATAATAACAAACTAATACAACTAATCATTGTGGCAGATGAATAAACATATTAAACTATAGATCACATAATACTTGTCTTGTTATCGATACAAAGCAGACATTGTCAATAAAAATAAAAAAAAAGTCAACATTTAAAGAAAAATGAAGAAAGGAAATGTGAAAAGTGGGGATGAAAGGGTGGAGATATGGTGCTACTGTGAAAAACTAGTGTTTTTATCCGGTTGCAGTAATAGCTGTTTCTAACCCTGAAGTACTAGGGGTCACCTTCCCACGGCATAGATGCTGTTACATGACATCAGATTTCGCTAGAAGATTATTAAGCTCATAGATAGAAGTCTCATCAACTGCATCTTTTATCATCTATTCATGATAAATACACCGCCTCATTTCCTGTAGTGTTTGTGATATTCTAGGGATTATTCATTGAATTTAATTATTATTATATATATATATTTTTCTCTTATTTCTGCATCCGAGTATTGTTCGGTTAGTTAATGTTGTGGTATGTGCAATGCATCATACAATACCAACAACATTCAACTCGATGTAATTACCTTACCTTACAACACAAGTTTCTTCTGATTAGTGCGTTGACCTCTCCCTAATTATTTTCCACTCATATTAACGTGTTTTTAAAATGGATTTTCTTGTATACTGTACGTATTGGATATACCGGATTGTATGTCAAACTGTTTGAATGATATTTTGCTTCGATTTTTTTCTGCATTATTCTCTGCTGTGGCGAATTGTTTTGCATTATCATATAGTTTATAACATTGCACGTTTTAGCTTCGCAACAAGCGCTCTTTAATTATTAATGCACGCTATCGACTGTTGCACATAGTTCAAACTTTTTTTAGCATTTATTCAATTGTTTTAAGTAAAACGTTTGCATTTTTGCAAAATTAAAAAATACCGTTTTCGCCGAAACAATTATAATTTTTTTTCGTGAGTTTTTATTGATTGCATAACTTTATGCATAGAGAAAATTTCATATCAGAGATCTGTTTTATCTTTCTCTGAAATTATTTTTTAATTTATTTCGCAGTATAAGTTTATAATAAACTATCTCCTTATCTTCTACTAGCGATTCGTTTTTTTTATTGCATCATAGATTTATATCTGAAAGTCGATAAATCGTTAATAAAAATTATTTTATGATTTTATATAATTTTATCAGATAAAGTTTTGTTTGTAAAAATAAGTAAAATTAATTAACGGTAACTCGCTTAATTTTCGTGAAAACAAATAAAATAAAAAAATAGCAAATTTTGACACGAAGGTGCTATTTTTGGAACTGGACATCGCATCGGTGCATTTTCGACGTTTTACGAGTTAAAAACGCAGTTAAAATTCGATTCCTGGAACAGTATAAATTATAAAACAAACATATACATTCGTAAAAAAAATAATAATAATTCGTATCGATAATTTTACTTTTTTCTATTAACTAGACTTGCTGAAGTAAGTTTGTTTCACCGCATTGAACGTAATGTCTCTCCAACAGTAAAAACTGTAAACCTGATTCACCGAGACGACTTTCAATATTAAACTTTCTTTTAAATTGCCGTATAATTCCGTTCAAACTTTACTTTCTTCACATCGAAGAAATTCGCTCACAGTAATAAATTTCATTTTATCGTCTTAATTACTTTATCGCTATCTGCCAAATATTTATTTTTAACTGGCAATAAATCATTATATACAATGAATATATTTATTAAAATAACGTATCCTTTATTGGTATTAACATATTTATAACTCAGTGTCCTATATCCTACTTAAAGAATAATAATAATAATAAAATCTTTAATTGAGTTATAATTGTAATTCTATGTAATTTTTTCGTAAATTTATTATTTTCGTGGAAAAATATATAAATTATATTACTTAAGGTAGTTTAAAATTTTAATATTTTTAATATTATTTTTTTAATTTAACTTTCTCCAAAGAAAACAAATCGTTTTAATCTATATCGATACATAATTCTGTGGCAGTGCACTTTAATTTGAAACTGAATAACCGATAATAAAGTATCAAAGTTCGAGAGAGTACAGATTTGAATATCTTGTAATCCTTCTAAAATACTCGTGCCAGATAAACCCGAAAACTTTCACTAGAACAAGAATCTTGTAGTATTGATAATCATTGTTTCGAATAATTATTAAAAAAGAAAAATAAAAAAAAAATAACGAGCAAATGCTGCACTTTATTGTTTCTGGGTATCTGCAGGAAGCACACAATAGATTTTCCAGTTGGATTTATACGCCTGTCATTCGATCTATGGGTTGAAAAACACGACATGCAAATTGGGTTTTTTTTTATAACCATCTCCGAGTTCATTGTTTGGCAGTTTGATTGGTTATAAGGCGAGTCATACTGTAAACACGTTTAAATGCATCGGCGTTAGTAATGTAAGTAAATTAATTATTAACGTTAAAATATACAGTATATATGTGTGTATGTATATTTACTCGATTTTTATTATAATTATTGGCAGCTGCTTTGTATCTCGTCTCTTAGGCAACCAACATCGGTGCCCAAAGTTCATAGAGACCCCTTGACATTCTCATCATCCTTTGTAATCTGAAAAAAGATAGACGACCGTTTCTTCTAACGAAAAAATATAAAAATAGAATTGTTTTTCTCCTTAGATTGCAAGTTTTTTTAATCTTAATTTATTTCCCTTTCATCTAAATTCAGTCAGATGACAAGTATTTGTTGTCTAAAACGAGGAGGGATAGTAAGACAAATACTTCCTGTGTATGAGCAATTCTTGGAACACAAGAGGAAATACCTAACACAGCAGATTTCTACCCTTTTTTTTCCCTTATGCTCATTCCTTATTCGTTCTCACATGTATTTTTCTCTAATGAAAACTAGATAAAAATAACTATATAACGTATAATTACCACTCGATAGGGGAAAAAAGAAAGAACGGTTTAATAACGGGACGACTTTTGTTGCCACCATTTCGTGATTTTCGACCAAAACGCAAACCGTTACAGAAAAAAAAGAAATCAAAATAAAAAATTTTTCTCCGACTTTTTTAATTAATTAATTAGTAAATATTTTGCAAGATTAAAAAAGACTATCGATAGATATCATCGCGAACGGATTTCGATAATATTTTCTACTGTTAAAAGCAGATAAGAAGTTTCGGAAAAGCAACGGTACTTTTATAGAAGAAAAACACTTATTCTTCCGAAAAGAAAACACTTTCGGTACTCACCGACATTATTTGCTGCACTTTTGTATCGAAACGTTACAAGCAGAATTAATTAAAAAAAAAAACAATTAACTTGCAGTCGTATCCCCCATATTAATTTATCCGCGACTTTAACTTCACTCCTTTACTAACCAATGCTGCACAATTGTTACTTTTATTCATCCGACGGATAAAGAAAATTGACGTAATATAAACAAGCTGTGACGTAATTGAGCGATAATACTTAAGTTTCCACAAGACGGTAATGTTACTTACCTGGTGTATAACGCTTGATAGCCGACCAAGTCAAAAGCGTGTTTATATACCAAAACTATCTTCCTACCTAACACAAACGTCTTCAGCTGACACCGCCACCTAGTACCAATTACGGACGACAGATGGCGCTCCGTTTGTTAATCGTTTGCAAGTTAGATAACGTCACAATAGCATTGAGATAGAAGAGATTTGATTGGTTTAAAAGCACGTGATTTATAATTTATTATTTTAAAACTATTTTACAGTTGTTACGCCTTATGGAAATATTTTCGGAGGCTGCACGAGATTTTCTTTTTCTTTTTTTCTTTTTTTTTAATCGTTCCACTTTCAGCTTTTTTTTCCCTTCCCTTCTTACACGACCACGTGCTTTTTTTTCTTAATTTGTTTTTTGCTGGTTTTACAACAAAATATCTTGTTTATCGAGTACATTTGAATAAGTTTTATCTGACTCCCGTTTTATAAAGTTTATTTATTTTTTAATCCGTGCACAAAAAATGCGTAGCTTATAAATCAATTAAAGTAACGATAAGAAGCGTGCAAACAGAAGAAAAAAAAATCTCGGCAGCAATTCTAAAAATGCACTTTATTTACGTCAAAAACTGTTTATAAATGCGTTCGAAGATGGACTTTTTGCGTTGATTAATCTGTAATTTTTTGAATAATTATTATGCTACGTAAATAAATTAAATAACTTAAGAATATAAACTGTGGAAATAAATGTTTACATAAGTTCGATGTTGATAATTTGCAGTCCTTTTTTATTTTCATTAAAAAATTCTTTAAAACAGGATCTATTTTTAAATTCGGTAATTTTTTTTAAAGTTAAAATTTAATCCTTTCGTTACACAAACGTGGTTAAAGTTTAGTTTAATGAACTCACGATTTACAACAGTTTCGAATTGTATATGATAGATGAGAAAGTCACTCCGCTTGAAGTTTTTGTTGACAAATTTCGAAGATTTTTCTTTAAAAAAATGGCGATTTTTTATTATTTTCGTCGACTCGCTTTATTTGATAAATACATGTCATACCACAATAATGGCAATGACACCTTTATCCTCTTTTATTAGTTAATTTATGTTAATTTGTTATATGCCAATAACCAGTTTTAGACTTCACCTTGAATATCAAATAATAATGATATTTTTTTCTAATTCGAAAAATATATATAAATATTTTTTTTGTAATTACTATATTATTAGATGAAAAATTACCATTCAGATCGAAGTAGCAGTTAAAATATAAAAATCACCTGCTTTAAGAGGCAGATGTCGAAACCGAAAAACAAAGAAAAAGTAGGAAACAATGGCAGCTTTGTTGCTATGAGAGATTTTTCTTTTCCTTTTTTTGTAGCACCCATTAAACAGATCAAGGTACGATTCATTCTCTGACTCTTAACCTCTGACTAAATAAACATCACCTTGATTTTTGAAACCGTGGCTGACCAAAATACAGTTTTGCGAATTAAAAAGAGAAGAAAGAAGTCCTTCTGTTATATTTGAATGCACGTTTTATCTTGACAAATTAGAAAAAGAGAAAGAAAGAGAGAGTGGGGGAAAAAATCTCGTTTAATATATTAATATTTACATAATTGAACAGAAAACGTTTCGGTGGGTCCGTATAAAAATTACCAACCCCTAAATAAATCATAATTTTAGCATTCCTTTGAAACATAACAGTTATTAAAAAAATAACCGATTATCATGTCCGAAATGACTTCAAACAACAGAATCCGTGAACATTAAACTTCTTTGTAGGTAATTATAGAGCCAAGTAACTATTTATAAAAATTGTTTGGTGGGTTCGTGAGCAATGGTCTAAATGATACGCAGTTTTGAGTTTTGAGTCGAAAAGAAGCCACGGGGTATGACTCAACCGTGATATCTAGTAAATTGGTTAGTTGTATAACATTCAACGATCAAAATCCTTAACCCCTTTGTAAAAACCACTTCAGGCCTTGGGCAAAATATACCAAACATTAACAACAGTTGGGTAAGATGAAGTGGCCTGTCTTGGTGTGGGGTGTGTTGAAGATTTATCTTTCTCATACACCACTCCCTCGCGTACACTCACCTATTATATACCATTGTCGATTAATGAATATCCCCCAGTAGTATTTTTTAATTAATATTCATGCAGATAATCATTTTTAATGGTGGGAGAGAATATTTTTGCTTAAAACGTGACCTTCAAAACATGCCACTTTTACCAAGTTAAAAGATTAGCTAATTTTTCTCGATATTGAGACATAAACGGTTTTCTTTCTTTCGTAATATGGTTCGAATGGGTTAGCTTAAGACTAAATACGAATTATAACGAAAGTAATTTAAGATGCAAGACAAACAATCAGAAGAAACACCATCGTAACGGAATTTTGAGAAAAATTATGGCTGAGCAACCTTCCACGTTGCCAAACATTGCAAATCTTTTCCAAGTAAAGTTGAAAAACGTCACAGAAGAAAATAACCAATTAGAGAATAAATACTGATGAATTCATCAATGAATCGACCAATAAGATTACAAACGGAATACAGAACTAGATTTTCTCGTTCTGTCAGTAATTTGTCTTTATGATTAGATAAAATTAATGTCATTTGAGATATACAATATATAATTAAAATATTTTTCTATAGGAAAAATTTTTCGTATTTATTTTTGCTCATTTATTGAGAGATTATTGACATCCAAGCTTTTCTCGACGACAGTTAATCGATTATACGACAAATTTGGTTTCATTAAAAACCGATTAACCAGGTATAACTTTTTACAAAATTATAAACTTTATTTATAAATTATATTCATTACTTTTATAAACATAATTTTTACTGTCGAGTATTCTTTAGTTTGGTAATTTGGAAGCGAAAAAAAGTTATCGTATTCTGAAGGGGGAAGAAAAAATTCATTAAAATTAATTTTAATTGTTCTCGTAACAATGGAGAATCTGATTGAGTATTTAATGAATTTATTAATCATTTGATAACTTTATAATTCATTACGAATTAGAACAGTTAAGAATTATATAAGTGACCCAAACATATCCTATTAACCTCAACTGTTATAACCTTACTTGGACGATGAAATTTAAGTTGAGTTTTAGGTTATCTGCATTTTTTAAATAATTTTATTCGGTTAAAAATGCGTATATTTTATCAATTTTAATAATTTTTATGTCGCATCGTTTATTTTTTAAAAAGGCATTCTTTATTTTCGCTGCTTTTTATGGAGCCACAATCAACCACAATCAACTCAATTTTTCTTTTAGATTTATTGTATGATTGTCAGAAATTTGTAGGTCGTCTTTGTGTCGTGAGAAATTCAACTCAGGAAACTGAACTTACTCTTTAATAATTGGAACAACAAGCTAAATGTGATCCATACAACAAAAATAATTCATTTATCATATATATATTTTTTTTTATACTCTTTAACTCCGTTCACTGCCACTTAGCAATTTTCTAAATTCGATAATTTAAAGACGTAAATCGCAGGTTTAATGCACTTACAACAATATAGCACTTTTTCACTAAACGACTTAATTTTTTTTTTACTGTTTTCTTTCGAACTCGTTTCCAAATTTTTTTTATTTTTTGTTCTTGTAGATAATTTTATGACATTTGTACATCGAACCGTATATCTGTATCTCCCTTTGATTATTAATCAAGTTTTGGGTCTCGACAGACAGGATTATATTTAAAAATTTATTTTAATGCAAATAGCTTTTTAATTATAGGTTTTTACAATTATTTTATGATGTTGTATATACGCGTTATCACATTGCACTGTTGATTTATGCGTTTCGCCCAGTTCTGTGAGGGTTTTTTCGATCATTATCTGCATCTTTATGAAAATTAAAAACGTTTTAACTGTTTTTATAATGTTTCGAATATAAGTCTAAAGAAGAGGTTAAGTCGTGAACAGGATACAAATGCATTACACGCATAAATATAAATATTACAAGTTAGTCATTATATTTTTGCACGGAAAAAAAAATAACGAATCAGAAAATATAAAACATTTTTGCGTACAATACCATGTGTGTTCTCAGACATTCCACGTAAGAATCGACCCCGTTGAAGGAGAGGAAAAAAAAAAAGAAGAAGAAGAAGAAGAAGGAGAAAAAATAACATCAAATATGAAAATACTACTTACCTTTGTGGTTGAAACAAATTCGTGACTTGAAAACCAAATTTTACGATTCTAGTTTGAAGTCCATAAGGTCAAGGTCACGAAACCTGGTTTTGAATTCAGCTTTGTATTTCACCTGGGGGATATTAAGAATCAGACAATTGCTTTCATTTTGTACATGGGGGTTAGAGAAAAAAGCTATTATTACTGGCACCCAAAACACTGTACTTAATTCAGCACAGCCAGACTATTTCTGATAACAGCTTCAGAACTTGTACACATTATCTCGGGGGTAAAATAATTTTAATCTTCTTTTATATGACTTCTAACTGGTTTGCCATTAAAATTGTTGCAGATTTCGTGAGAAAAAGACTTCGTTTATTGGTCTAGTAAAGGCAGGGGAAAAGTATTTCATAGGTGAAATATTATCTATACGACAGTAGATTTCTATCCGTTTTATGAGAGGATTACCAAAATTTTATTTGTTTTTTTAATTAAAATCATAAATTAAATCGTAAAACTTTCCGCGGTTATTTCTTATTTATAAAAAAAAAATTAAAGAGATTTTACTTAACTGTACAATCATTAAATTTTTAGAACTGGATTATTATTATATTTTTGCAAAAATTTATGCAATTTTTAAAAAATTTTTAATGTCATTATTGATAGAAAAAACCGTAAGTAGGAAGAGAGTCGTATGATTAAATTAAATATATATTTCTGTATTCAAAAAGTCATCTATCACACACCTAAACACGATTATAACTCAGCCAATCACACACGGGTATAACAAGGTGTGCAAAAAGACTTTATGAATGGGCGAACCTGTACACTGTAACCTCAGAAGCACTTTCTTTTTTTTCTAACTTGCTCTCGATGTACGTCCTTCCATTGATACGTACTTAACAACTCTCTCTCTCTCTTGTAACCCTTTAGGCACTAGTTGCCTTGTTGTTCTTATTCTTGACCGCAAGAAGCTGAACAAGTATCGGGTCAGACAGAATTAATTATCCATAAATAATGCTAGCTTAAAACATCGTTTTTTTTCTGTTTGCATCCACCCTTCGCACAAACGGCGGTTTGTTTTTTTTTTAATTCGATTCCTCGATTTGCGAACCACGATTTTCGCATAATTTTTTTACGGTTCGGAAAAGGTAAAAAAAAAAATACTTTTTTTTTCAATTTTTCTTAAAAAACTTCGATGACATTATTCCATCCGTGAGACCAGACCGGTATCTGACATTATCACAACAGAGACATAATTTATAGAATTTTTCTACTGAATCACAGACATCTAACAATAGGGATTCACTCTTCCCTAAAACTCCCCATCAAAACCTTTGCGTCTTTTAAGGATATATCCCCTTTTTTTATCATCTCTTTTGTTCAATTTGTTTTGTGTGATGGCCAGCTGTTCTATGAAAGAAACCAACTTTTGGGGGAAACAGGGCATAAAAAAATAGTCAGCGTGTTTGACAACGTAAATCCTGCCATCAAATACATATTTCTCATAAATTATTGGTCCCGAAAATCTTTTATGACTCGACCAAAAAAAAAAAGAAAAAAAAATTTTTTTTTTACTTCGTTTCTTTCACCAAACCCATAATAAAAATAATACAATTATGAGCGTGATATGTTAAGGAAGTCGTAAGATGCGATTTTTTTGCTTTTTAATGATATTTTTTATGGAAGTTATATATATATATATATAGGTCTGTATACGAACCGAAATATCTAAATATATAATAGGTTAAATAAATCATGAAATTATATACCACTGCTATTGTTTTAGCACATAAAAGTTTCAAACCACATTCAAGTTTAAGCATCGGATAGTCATTATAGTGATATATCAATGTCACTTGATATAATAAGCTACAGGTTGAAGCAAGTAAGATTTTTGCTCGCAAAAATACTGTCATTAGTATAGGGTAGGGTCACAGATCATTTATGATAAGAGAACTACCATTATCTAAAGATATATCGTTTTTATTCTTTCTTTATCGTCCAGTTGACAAAAAAATCGGTATACAATTGTAATGATTTCTTTTCTTTTTTTCCTTCCTCTCCATCTCCTAGCACTCGTTCCATTTACAGGAATTCCAGATTTTAAATTAAAATTATGGAGGTTAGATTTATTTATAAAAATATCGAAATTACAGTTTTGGATACGTTTTGGCCTGAAGGTGTCGTTTCGTTGAAAAAAATTACAGAATAAAAAATATATATATGTATATAAAGGAAGGCAGAGCATTGTTCATGCTACTGTACAAAGATGACCGAATGTGATAGGAATATATAGACTTTATAATTGAATTACGTCGCAGTCGTGCTTAATTGTTGCCACTGGCAAATACAAGATAATTTGATGGCAAAGTCAAACGATACTAGCTATCGGCTACGATAAATAAATTTGTAATCATTATTTTTCATTATAATTATTTCCAATAAATAGTCGTTTGCGTAAAACGAAAACAATGAAAAAAATAAATAAATTCGAATAACAACAAACAGTAAACAAAAATTATCTATTAAAATGACGTATTATAAAATTTACCAATAAAACTATTAGAACTTAAATACCTTGTTTAGAAATTAACCAATGGGATAATGGTTACATATATTCGGTTAACAAAACTAACCAATGACGTGGCGGATAATTCGGTAACGTCAGATAAACTTAAACCAATAAAACAATCGAAAACTCGGATAACAGGAAATACAAGTTTTAAAATGGAGTGAAATATTTCGAATATGTTTTTTTGTTTTTTTCTGTATAAATAATATAATTAAAATTAAATAAAATTTAATTAAAATTTGGTAATAAAATTATTTAAATTTAAAAATTTTTTAATAGTTTTTTCGATGGTTCGTTATCGATCGATCGTATGCTCGATTAAAAAACGTTTATTTTAAATTATTTTTTTTCGCGTTATTGTTCTGACCTACTTTGTAAAACTGTAAATTTTTTATAGAACAGGAAAATTTTTGAATTATGTTAATAAATAATTTATTATTAAAACTGTGTTTAGAGGACAAAGTTATACAACGTTTAGAAGTTTTTCTAGTTTTTGAAGGATAAGTTACGTTCTGTCAATTAATTTATTTTTATAACAAAATGCGTGAAGGAATCCCAACATTTTTTCGACATGTAATTTTTACGTAAGGGGGTGTTTAATTAATAATTTTTCAAGTTGTTTTTTCTTAGGAAACGGCAGAGATAAGATTTTAATATATATAAAAGTTTATGTTTCCATAAACGAACCATTTATACAATCCGGTTCTGTGTGCTCGAACACAACCCAGGAAACATGCCGAAGGTTATAAGGTACATATACATACGTTCTGTTATGACCCACCTATGTAATGTGCCACGCCTTCTGTCTGTTGCGGGCTCAAGGTCAACACACGACGCCATTTTGATACTGTCATTGTTCCCAATGCAATAATTATTATTTTAATATTTTATTTAAAATGCAACCTATGCAAAAACGTCTTAATGAGCTTAATAAATCCTCCGATCTAATCTCTGCACTTTTTTTTATTTTTAATTTGCAAACTTTTTTTTTAACTCCGGCTTAATGACACGCAAAAAAAGAAGTTAAAATATAAGAGTTATATATATTGAGAATCAATGCGTATTATTTTATTTTGGTGTGGTGTAATTAAAAAAAAACCTGCACGATGTTAACGTTTAATTCAGTGGATTCTTTTTATTAATATTTTAATTAGTAGTATTAATGATATACTGGGAACAAGGTACAACCGAAGATGTTTAATAAACTCTCGGAGGGTCGGATTTTTATGTCTAATATTCCGAGAAATGAAAGAAAAATAAAAAAAAAGTGGAGAAAATAACTTGCTGCTAGATTATAAGTGTAGTTCACGCAAGATGCGCCCCTTTTTCTTCTTTTTTTCTTCGCGTGTTTTTAAAAGAAAAATAGGATAGTACAATTCAGAATTAACGAAATTACGATGACATCTGTACTTGGGGGCATACAGAATGTACACATTACTTCAGACATTGAATTAATGAAGAAACATTTTCACTTACAGTATCTTGTTAATTACTTATCCGCAGATGCCGGACTGGCTGACGCCTGCTATGAAATAAATTGACTTTTTTAGTCAAGTTATCTGTGGTGTAAGCGGAACTGCCGAGCTAAGATATACCCAACATCACATTAAGTAGGAATGTACTATTTCAAATAGCATGACAGCTTGTAAATGTTAATGACAGGGAGAAAACTAAAAACTTATTTTCCCACGTCGTAAGAAACGTATCGTTCTTTAGATGCCGATATAGTTCTGCCCAAACCAATAAGTTTTGATGCCAAGTTCGTTTATAATCCTTTGCGATGAGTAGTTGACCTATCTTCTGTTCATTTTTGCATAAATATGCTTCGGTACGTCAGTATTTCATTTCAATTAATGTCACTCGACGAATTGCCCATCATTTATTATCGTTTAATTCGTGAAGTGTTTTTTTTTCTTTCTTCTTTTTCCCCTACTTTATTCATTCTTTTGTTCATCTATTATCGTCTAATTTCGACTCTTGATTCCACTTTCTTATAACTTTCTAATTTCTAGATACATTTATCATCTGTCAAATTTTATTTTTTAAAGCACCGTGCCACTTTATTATCGTAAGTATTAAGATGGCTTTCGATTTTTACGGATGATTGATGCTTTTCAACATGTACGGTACATAAAAGCACTAATGATGAACAAAATAAGACATTTTTTGCGTATTATAGTCCCTACAACTATTTTTAATGCCTAAACTCTATATACGTAGGTTGATCCATACAGCATATGGAATTTATACTGTTTACACCTCTCACATACGCTCACACATTCAACCTACATTTTTTTTTTAATACTTTTAAGCTATTTTTCAGCATTAGAAGTTATTAAAAACGGCGTAAAGACGTATAAATCAAACTTGATTCAATAAGAAAATCGATAAAAGTTATTTTAAAAAGTACACAAGAATTATCCAAGTCTCCAGTGTCAGCAATAACAATATATCTAAAAGTCATTATAATATAAATAAGTTATTTTATTACATCCGAACTTTAATAATTCAAGCAAGTAAAATGATATATAGCTTGAGTATTATCATACAAGTCACATGATACGTTTTTAACGTTAATTATACCTTCCCATTTACTGCAGAGCAGGATATTCCTAATTTGTTAGGAATAACTTGTGTCAAAGTAGATAAAATATGTCGTTCAGTTTTTAAAAGAACACTAACAGCTATCATATCTCTTATCTCGGAAAGATAACAAAGAATAATTTCTTTTGAAATACAACATCATTATACAAATTAGATAAAACTTTAATTTTCTCAATAAGATACGTCTAACAAATTATTATGTTTCCCCATCGAGAGGAAGAATTGTAGTTGTGTGTATTTATTTTCCATTAAAAAACAAAGAATAAAAAAAAAATTATTATTTTTTAAATCGTGAAATTTAAGTGATCTATCGTTCAGTAAATAAAGCGTGTTTGTAATGCGAAAAATGATTAAAAATGACTACAGTATTGGCTTACAATATGGTCAAGAGCGGTAGATCGCGAGTGATATACAACGATACTGAGATGTACAAATATTTGTTTTTGTTTTAATCCCACGCTAACGTTTAGTAGATGTTTTATAGGTGTGATATTTGAGCTAATATGTTCGTGTTTGACATTAATACAAAAGAACAATACAAAGTACAGAAGATATATTTTCTTTATCGTATTTCTTTGCTTATTTTCTTTCTAAAATTTACTATTTATCATATATAATTTTTTCAGTTATTAAATCTTACGACGATATTATTAAAATTCTGCAATTTTTCTATAACTTTATATATCGTATTTCGCGACATCGTTACGTATGTTTTGTGCGATATTTAAGTTGTTTTAAACATTAAAACAAAGAGAGAGAGATTAAGATAGAGTAGACAATTAAAATGCACGGATACTTTGTGTGTTTCTATCAACTTGATACAACAGATAGATAATTAATACACTGCTAATCTCATTTCAAATAAATCCAATACGTGTTATCTAATAATGAATAATTATCATTGTCTATTAATATGCAGGAATCTGAATATTTTTTTCTGCTTCTGGATAATTACACAACTCGGCTAATACGAAGAAGAAACTGTTTTTCTTTTTTTAATCCTTTCTTTAATATTTGTTCGCTTGAAAAATTTCATTAGATATCATATGTATATTAAAGAAAGCGGTGATTTAATGTCTTAATTAAAGTATTATATTTTTCACATTTCACTCAAATATTTTCTTTATAAATATATTATTTTTTTTATTATACTCCTTGATTTTGATAAATTCCATTCCTCTCTTTCTCTATCTCTCTCTTCTAAGTTGCATTAATCTTTTTTCGATCCATAAAGTTTTCATTCAAATCCGGCAATCTTTTAATTAAATCTTATATTTATAAGGACCATAAACAGAAAACAAATTTCTTTAATTGTTCTGTTTAAAAGAAAGAAAGAAAAAAAGGCTAAAAATTAAAATTCCTAAAATGTCTAACTAGTTTTTCTTGATTAATTGAAAGAAAATAAATGCCAATATAAGATTGATTGCGTTATTTTTACAGCATCTTTTGAAGGTCTCCTAACTAATTAATTCAGAATAATAATAAAAAAACAAGAAAAAAATTATCTTATCGTCCACATCAGTTTTAATGATGAAAATCCTCAAAATTATCATTATAAAACGAATTTCCCTCGATAGAAAATTGTTTGTGGTGCATTAATATGCAAATAGATATATCTCACCTCTCTGGCTATTAATTCACATTATCGAGTTATAACTTAAACAGATGCCAAGTTGGTCCTTTACGGACAAAACTTAGTGACTACCGAGATAATCGAGTTACGTGATAGCAAACAATTTTAGATTATTTTTAAATAACTCGATTTAATTCGCTATAAACTGTTGCATAAGATAATTAATCGCGTTACCCAGAATACAATTTCCTTTATTTTCGACTCTTAAACAAACTGCAAATAAGTTATATTTAGCAATTCATGTTACAAATTACATTTTTTTTCTTTGTTATAGTTTTATTATTGCACGGACACATGCAAAAATTGTTTTCCATAATGCAATAAAATAGATACAAACAGACAATAAAGTTAAACTTGCCAGCGACGGTTTAAAAATAAATATTGCTTAGATTTTTACTCGAAAATTCCCAATTATTATTTCATTTATAGCTAAATTGTTTCTTTCCGCCTTTGTCGTTTGTCATTTCCTTTTTCTGTTATTATTATCATTATTTCTCTTAAAAACAATTTTTAAAACGAAGTATTTATGGGTTTATTATAATTTATTTTAAACCGAGAAGTGTTAGAGGGTAAAAAATAAATAAAATAAAATATTTTTAATAAATGACAAGTCGTTCGAGAAAATATCCAATTTCAACTTTTTTTTTTCTTTCTTTCTTCTACTTGTGCATTGCAAGATTAAATATATCAAAAATAACACGTATGTTGTATAAGAAAGAGCAAAAAAATGGAAAAATGACTGTTTTCCTCTAGCTATAGGTTATAAAGTTTAAAGAAATATGATTTTCCTCTACAAACTTGAAGCAATGTTTGTAAATTTTTATTATTACTTCCCTATTCATGCCACGCCCGTCAATACCGAAAGAAAATCATTTCTGAGAATTTCTGCGAATAAAATGAATAATTTTTTTTTTTTTAAATCTTATAATCGACGTTTTCTACGAAACTCTTTTTTTTTTTTTGCTTTTAAGCATTAAAATTTATGTAATTATACATGCATTACGTACTCATACTTAATAGGAAAATAGCAGCAGGAACGGGGTGCAATTTTACAGATTAAAGCATATTTAATTCGAATTTAGTTTAAACGTCTTTAAAAAAACGCTTAAAATTTTTAAAAAGTCGACAGAATTCAAAGCATTCAGCGCTTTAAAAGAATCAAAATAGAAAATAATAAAAAAAAAGCGCTAGGATATATTTTTAACTGCAGCTTCTTTCTTGTTAAACCATAATTAGATAAAACTTAAAGGAGAAAGAGATGTAGGGAAAAAAGTTATTTTCGATATTTTTAGATATTTTTTATTATTATTATTTATTTTTTAATGAATCCAACATTTTTATATCTTAGATTAAGAGTCGTAAACAATTTAAATAATCTCGTGTTTAATAATTTACGATACATTTTAAGATAAAAATGTTGTTGATGGAGTTATAGCCAACAGTCACGTACACAGAACATATAACGCTAGAAGTAATGCAGACAAAGTGGAACCAGCTTCTAAAAATCAATTAATTTTTGAGTGGAGAAGATTGATTTAATGATATATATAAATAGCAATTTTTTTCTTTTATTATTGGGGAGTAACATTATGTCGAATATAAGGACATCATTCGCTTGGTATGCCTGTGACAGTGTCGCAACATCGTTCTTAAGTGCTGCCATCTCTCGATTAAAACCGATAGTTGTTTTTTCTTAAATTTTGCATCCCCGGACACGTCTCGTTAATAAAAACTACAAAAATCATAATATTAAACTGAAAAATAACTCTATAGGGAGCAGTGATAAAAATCTATACTTTTGATATAAATATCATGATTTTTAACGAATAAAAAAGTGAGATCTGTCTCTCTATACACATATAAACTTATAAACTAATATTTTAATACGTAAAAATAATTAAAGATCAAATGTAATTTAAGAAAAAAAATTATATATATATATAAAAACATGTTATATAGGCTACAGAATAACAATGGATAAGTAATTGGCATGCAGATTAGAGTAAAGTGATTTTTTTAAAAATAAATAAAGGCATTATTAGTCAATAACTGATAAAAATCGTTAAGATACCCATTAGATTAACTTCCTGTTCTGCAACTTAAGTCAGTATCACTACTATCCAAGTTCATGATGATCTTCTACTTTATAATGAACAAAACATGTGTTCGAAGATTCATTTTTGATAACAAACATGTTACAGAATGCTGGAAAGAAGGAAGGAAAAAACTGGTCGAACTCAATGATCGGGTCACTTAAAGGGAAGTTAAAACCTTAGATTTTTCCCACGAAACTTAAGTAACTTTTTTTTTTCTTCTGTTTTATCCCTCATCTTCCAGATAAATTCGCACGGTATTATATGCTTGGAGAATTATAGTTTCGTGTTATGAAAGCTTAACAGCTGTAAAATGCTGCTAACGATATACTCAGCTATAAATATTTATTTTCATATTAAATCCTTTCTTTTTTTTTTCCTTTTTTTTAACGGAGAACATTGAGACATTTTCCTAGTCATTAAAAAGCTAACTGGATTTCAAACTATGAGAAAGTTTAATTTAAAGTTGTAAGTAATACAATTGCTTGTAATTATTAATTATTTTAAATAATTATTTGATTATACGTGGGAAAAGATGATTGTATTTAATAATTAAAAGAGAGTTAAAAAGACGGGGTGATGATTAGATGATGACGTTTAATCAGTTTAGAATTTTTTGGTGATAAAATGCCTGCATAGAAAATCATGTGAACATCTTCTTTTCAAAGATTAATTGTCTTTGTCAGTAAACTATATTACAGTCTCATCAATCGTTTTTGACACGTTTTTGTCGTTGGTAGATCTTGTCTCTTAATCTGACTCCAGGCGATTCGCCGTTTAAATAGCCAATTTGGTCAATAACAACTGACCTTTCGTAGTTTAGATCTCTGAGAATGTTTTTTTCCTTGTTTGCATTGCTCTCCGTTCGTGTACTCGCTAAGGCTTTATTGTCTGTTGTTAAATCGCTACGAGATAATACTAATTGGTGAGGAAATCGCCATAAATTATTTTATGCGAATTTTCTATGATACTTTACAACGTGAATTCATAAGATAAAAAGAAATTTGTTAAATGAATTATATTAAATTCAACGTAATCTAAGTAATATTTTAAGTTTAATTATACTTATTAACTTAAAAAAACAATAAATAATATATTTCATAAATTATGTTCATTTAAATATAATAAAAATTAATAATATTTTTATTAAAAAATTATGCTGGTTTAAAAATAAAAAATAATATATTATCTAATAAATTATGCTGATTTTAAAATTAGAGATAATATTTTTCTTAAATTATGCTAATTTCGAAAGCAGAAATAATATTTTTTATTAATTATGCTAATTTCAAAATTAAAAATATTTTTCATAAATTATGCTAATTTTGAAATCAGAAATAATATTTTTTTAATGAATTATGCTAATTTCAAAATTAGAAATAATATTTTTCATAAATTATGC
>AYEL01086301.1:0-39030 GCA_000484575.1 Olivierus martensii
CGTAAATTACTTGATAACAATCAAAGGTGGAAGATCAATGCAATTTGATCAACCTGATTGGGTTACAATGATCACGTGACATGTTAGCTGGCCGATATCAACACATTACTATGATAGTGTCCTTAGTAACTGAGCAATCTCATTGGATCATAATGGACATGTAATTCTTGCACGTGACCATTATAACCGAATGAGACTGCTTTTAATGGCAGATATCGAGTATTGTGCTGTATATTATTTCGGTAAATTATTGAACTTCAGATTTCATATTAAAAGGTTTTTAAGGTTTTTTTTAAATATTTCTCTAATTTTCTTTGATTATAGCTTACATTACTTTATTTAATCTAATATACTTAAGTTAACTTTGATTAGTCTTAGTGACCTCGTGATACTAATGTTAAACTTTGGTTAGGCTTAATGACCACGTGTTATTCGCAGCGATGGCTATTAGAGATATATAATCTATCTATATATAATATCTATACATATAAATCTAAATACCTGTGCGTGTATATTCAATTTTAAGGCAAGATAAGGGACATTAAAAAATTCAGCCTTGGGATTACCTGTCACAAATTTTCATGGCGCTGCACTTACATACACCATGAAGCTATATAATTATGTGGCAACAACTATTTGATGCGATGATTTGACTTCAGTTTGTCACACTACTGATAGACATGAAAACTCGCAGAAGTTAATCTCGAATTCTCCGCATTAAAAATTAAATATCATCAAATAAGGCAGAGATGGCTAACCTTTTATAGCTCATGCATCAATTGTTTTATTTTTTATTTAAGATGAGCCATATAAACTTATACCCTTTTCAGCCCTTTTAAAAACATGATAATATGGTTATATTTAACACTTAGTGTTATATGTAGATATTTCATCTATCTATCAATATATATACAGTATATATTGATAGATAGATGAAATATCTCTAATAGCACATTACCATGTCGTCACTAAGCCTAATCAAAGTTTAACTTGAAGCATATTACAGCTAAATAAAGTAATGTAAGCTATAATCAATAGAAAGTTAGAGAAAGATTAAAAAAATTCTTAAATCTTAATATGAAATCAGAAGTTCAATAGTTAAATGAAATAATATATAGCACAGTTCTCGATATCCGTCATTAATTTAGTAACTGAGAAGTCTCATTGAGGTCATGTGGTCATTCTGATGCAATGAGTCTGCTCAATTACCAAAAGCTGAACATAGTAATCCAATGATATCTGCCAGTTAACATGTCACGTGACCACTATAACCGAACATAATGAGATTGCTCAAATAGTGTTAATCTTCCATCTTGGATTTTATATCAAAATAATTTATGCCAATTACAATATATAAAATCAATTTAATAATAACCAATACCTTCCTTTAAACCTTCCTGTGTAAATCTCCAAACAAACAAAAGTTGTTTCATAAAAATTCATTTAGCCATTCTTGTGTAATAAGTGAACATTTGCAAGCAAGCATTTCAGATTTATAATACATACTGTATATATAGTTAAATTATATAAGAAATTTTAATTTTTCTCTGGGGTTCAGTGCACCACTTCTAATCATACAATGTGCCACTTTTAGTGCAAACACCACAGGTTGGCCACCCCTGAAGTAAGGTAAACTTTGATAGGCTTAGTGACTGGACTAATACCCAATGCTAAATGTGTTATTACCAAGGCTATTACAAATAGCTATCCTTTATATATCTATACTTATAAATCTGAAATTCACTTAAAATGTAAGAACGGCTAAATCGTATTTCCTGATTCTTTTCATTAGAGATTGCAACTATCATTACGTCTGAAGAAACCTCATTTGCCATTGTTGCTATAGCAACAAAGTTTGATTTATTTTAATTTTTAGAATTTTCTAGAAATTTTACAATTATATTTGTTATTTAATCTAGCAGCTTTTTGCACATGATTTTAATTTGTCATATAGTCTTTTTAAATTTCTTGCTGTCTCATAGTCCTTCAGCTCGCTACTTTCAGCAATTCACATCTGCCAACGTTGTTCCTGAGGCTCTTCGTTGGAGTGTGTACAGCTTGCAATGGGTGAAATGTAAAAATGCAATGCTACGCGAATGCTTCTATCATGGAATTACCTTACAGCAAAATAATAAAAAATGGACAACAAAAATGGAGTCATTTAATATCAGGATTACAGATCCAGGATTACATTTCTCACCCAGTTTTTACTCACGGCCAATTATATGTTGCCTTCTCAAGGGTGAAAAGTTTTAATTGTGTCAAAGCTTTTGGACAAACTCAAACATGAAATCCTGTATATAAGGAAGTTTAATTGTAACAGACTTTTATTAAAATATCTACAGTATTTATAACTGCAAAAGTTTGTGGATTTCAGCTAGTCATTAAATATAATAACTTGTATTTTTTCATTGTATTAAAGGAAAAGTATTTTTATTGCAATAAAATATAAAAGCAAAATTATTATCCAGTATATACTGTATTGTACTACATGGCTTCAACTATTTAGATTGCACTGCTTTTTCAGTTTCAGAATAGTGGAAATTTTAGATGTCACTACAGCAGTGCAAGTAAAGAGGGCAGAAATGGAGTAGGGATCATCACCTCACGAAAGATGAAGGAAAACATCATGGAAGTAAGTTGCTGAAATGACAGGATTATGAGGATGAAGCTGGACATAGGGGAAACAATTTATGTTGTTAGTGCTTATGCGCCACAGGTTGGTACAAGTATGGAGATGAAAGATACTTTTTGGAAAACCATGGATGAAGAGCTAAGACAAACTGGAAGGAAAGAGAAGTTATTATCGGTGGGGACCTTAATGGACACATTGGAACCAATAACAGAGGCATAAGGGGACCCTAATGGACATATTGGAACCAATAAGAGAGGAATAGAAAGAATCCATGGAGGGCATGGTTTTGGGGACAGGAACCAGGAGGGTGAACAATCACTGGAATGGTTCTTCCTTGCCAGGTTGGCAGAACCTCCTTCAGACTTCTCTGAAGCCGCATATCTAGCAGCAACATCATAAACTGTCAATCTTGGATAGTTAAAGAACCGAATTATTTCGGAAGGTGAACGTCCAGCGCGAAGGCCTTCAATTATCACTGCTCTCCGATTATATTCTGCACTCAATCTTAACTGATCAGCTGTTTTGTACTTATCCTCAAACGCATCGTCTGTCTGGCTTACTAAAATGTCAGCAGCATCGTAGCGCTGACATCAAATATGGCAGGAAATTCAATTTGAAATTTGTCCGGATTTAGCTGATGCACCCTATATTTGCACAGTACTCATGGTCATGATGTATCCTTTGTGTTAATAGCATATCTTATGGTAGTGAGAAGATCAGTCATACTTATTCTTAAAAATGTCTATTTCTTCTCCTGATATTTTTAATAGTAAATGCTATTATGCAGATGTGTGCAAATGTTAATATTTAAAAATATTCCTGATTAATCTGCCTTAATTAATCCCTTGATTCTATAACGGATTTTAATGATTTTGAATTAATTTAGAGTAATAAAATTTAATAAAATTTTATTAGTCTAAATAACTAATAAAATTTTTGAATATATTTAAAAATATATTCAAAAATTTTAATTTATCAAGCAATTTAAACATAAGATCAGAAATATGTAGACTAATTACAGGTAGGCCTCGATTAGTGCGAGTTTGAATAATGTGATATTCAATTAGTGCAACTTATAAAAGTGATACCGTTTTTCACTTAGTGTGAGCAAATATTTGATTAATGCAAGTTGTAAGCATGGACTAGTCTTACTAACAAATGTCCATCCTCTTTTATGATGTCAATTAACAAATTAATGTTAATTTTTGGTTAGTAAAACTAGACAAGGAGCAGTCCAAGAACAGTCACTTGGCTTTGAAGGGGTGAAACACCAGAAAGATGGGCTTTTTGCTGTTAGCTATTTAACATTACTATTATTCAGCTTTGTTATCGTATACATACAGTATAGTACAGAATTTTCTCTTTTAGGGTGTGGGTCTCCATCAGGGCTCGGCACTGAGCCCTTATCTGTTCAACACAGTGATAGATGTCCTATCAGAAAAGGTCAGGGAAGAAGCACCTTGGAACATGCTATATGCAGATGATGTAGTTTTATGCGCAAGATCTAGAGCAGAGGTCGAAGAAAAGCTGGAGAATTGGAGGAAAGCTTTAGAAGACAGAGGACTGAAAATCAGCAGAAGCAAGACAGAATATTTGGCCTGCAACATAGGGACCCAGGAAAATGAGGAGCTGAAGCTAATGGAAACAACAGTTAGGAAAACAGACCACTTCAGATACCTTGGTTCGATTGTGGATGAATTGAGCGAGACAGGTAGAGAAGTGAATAACAGAATACAGGCAGGTTGGAAAAATTGGAAAGAAGTCTCTGGAGTCCTATGTGATAAGAAGATCCCTGTGCGTCTAAAGGGCAAAGTATACAGGACAGTGGTGAGACCAGCAATGCTGTATGGAACGGAAGCACTCCCCCTTAAGAAATCCAATTTACAAAGGATGAAGGTGGCAGAAATGAGAATGTTAAGATGGATGTGCGGAGTGACACGAGCAGACAGGATTAGAAATGAACACATCCAAGGGACAGTGAAGGTTACGGATATTGCAAGTAAAATCCAAGAAAGTAGATTAAGATGGTTTGGCCATTTAATGAGAAGAGATGAGGACTACACGGGCAAAAGACTTATGAACATAAAAGTTGAAGGAAGGAGGAAAAGAGGACGACCCAAGAGAAGGTGGCAAGACATCGTGGATGACGATCTGAGATCAAAGGGTCTCAGAAGGGAATGGACAAAGGACAGAACGCAATGGAGAAAGCTCATCAAAAACAGCGACCCCATATAGAAATGGGAAGGTGCTTGATGATGATGATGATGTCAATATGTTAGGTGGGGCAGCAATATATTATAGCAAGGATAGGTGATAAAATTGATTGTACATTATAGTGAAAATACATTAAACGAATGTGCATTAAGCAGGATATATCTGTATTTGGTAAATTCTAAAATAAGTAAACTCCAACCTAAAACAGCTAGCTAAATTAAAGATTATTGACAATTTTCAGTTTAAAAAATGTTTACTTGTTTAACCAATTTTTACAGAAGTTTTAATAAAATGCATTTCAGATGTGATCTTTTTTAAGTTATTAATTCTTTTATAATATTCAGAGATAGCAATTTTAAACAAGCAGTTCTAGATAGAAGTAATCTCCTATTTTCCAACTATATCCTCTGTTTTGGAATTATTAAAGATACATTATTAAAATATACTGTATATCGGGTTGGCAATGCAGTGCCCATGCGCATTTCAATGTGCCCACAGTAAAACACATCTGTAATGTGTTTGCATTTCATATATTGTTCATATATATATGCTTATGCGAAATTTATGCATATAATAACAATTACTTGTAATTTTATTTAATTTGATTTTGTGTTATTTTAGGTATGTACTTTTAATTTTGATTTTTTAGTTATTACATGCATGTATAATCTTTATTTTGTTTATTTATTACAACATTGTAATTAGAAAATTAAATCAGTAATTTGATTTTTTTTTCAAAAATTAAACTGTGCACCCTCAATGGTTTATAAATTTTTTTGCATCCTTAATAACAAAAAGGTTGCTGACTTCTACTGTATATCATCAAAATCAGTTTCAATGCTCAGCCAATATCAGTTTCAATATGTTGAATGGCCTAAAAAATCTTTTGAATAATTCCATATTTATTATGGGGGAAACTTCATAAGATTGAATGAAAAAATTATCTAAAATGCAAAGTTTCAGATATCCAGTCAAATTATTGCAATTAAAGTTATATGAATTACTATTAAATTTTTTAATAATTTATTGGTGTTGCAGTCCAAATACAAATAAGTTATTCATTATTCTCCATTAAGTTTCTTATTATTTTTCCATAATTAAAATTATTTCTCTTATTTCAAATTATTTGTTATATGTAGGTTTTAAAGAAAACCTAAAAGAGAAATATTTTATCTTGATATAAACTTTAATATGAACTTTTATTTAATACCTCAATTTTCTTGAGTTTTAAAATAAAAGTAAACATATTAAATATTTTATTTTTTTAATATATATTAGGATTAATGATTTAAATTAAAAATTAATTATTTGATATTTTTTAGCTAATAAAAATAATACAGTGAAGATGCCTAAAGCAATTGAATTAAGCGTACGTGGACAAAACATTAGATTTATGCATAACAGAAACCAATTTAGTTTAGAATATTTTCAGTTCATGAAAAAGTTGATCAGTTGTAATATTCTATATGTCACACTTCAACCAGGTCAAGAAAAATTGGTAAGTGTAATGATAAACTGTTTTTAGTATAATAATGTAATAATTTCTAACAATTTTTTTATAGAGTCCAGAAAGTGAAGAGTTAGCAATGATTAGTACTCAGTTAGCTGCAAAACTTCTTTTCACTACTGGATTTCATGCAAAGAAAACTCTCAGGTATTTTTTTTAATTTATTTTTTAAACAGTGTAAAAACTAGCAATAATTACAAGGTTATCTTTGTTTAATATTTACAAAAATGATTTTTTAGGGGACTTGCAAATGAATGGTATGATGCCTTATGTGCCCATCTTCGAAATAGTCGAAATGTACGAAACTGGTTTGCTCATAATGTGTTGTTTGCTCATCCACATAGATTTTGTGAATATTTATTGGAATGCCCAAGTTCTGAGGTAGGAAGTTTTGAAAATTACAAAAAAAATGAGAATTATATTATATTATTTTTGCTATAATATAATTTTAAATAAATATATCAATATCTGAAGTCAAAACTTTTTAGATGTTTCAATATTTTAATAATTATGATGCTGGAATGCTAAACCATTGCTTTCTGATTCAAACTTGCATTGTAACGGGCTCAAAGAATGTGCCAATTAATATAAGTTTTTTCTTCAGATAAATGATTAAAAATTTTAACTAAATTTACACTAAACTTTAAAATTTCTCATACACTAGTATATTTTACAAAAAACCTTTAATTTAAAATTTGTAAATTTTAGCAAAGCAACCATTATCTTGTGTTTAAAAGTTTTTTAGTTTTTTATTTTCACTATTATCAAATATTAGCATTGCAAAGAATTCATTTGTTTTGAGTCTTTATTCTGCTCTCTCCCTTTACCCTAGGTTTCTTCTTAAATTTATTCCATGTTTTCATACAGAAGCCAATATTTTGTATGAAAATGGGTTCACTGACCAAATGTACATAAAAGACAACTGACAATGTTTGATTCTTTGAGAGATGACAAAAACAAATTACAATGGTATGAGAAAGACTGGAATATATAGCTAAGACAAAAAGAAACTTAAAAACAAGATTGAAAAAGTACTGAATATATATAGCATACAGTAGAGAAACAACATTGCTAGCAATGAGGAGTGATGAACATGTTCTAATAGTTGGATGAGGTAAGACAATGTGGATGGGCAATAAAAAGAGACATCCAAGGAAAGATGCAGGAGCATTAGAAATAACAAAGATGAAAGAGAGATATGAAGTAATAAATGAAAATGTTTCAGGAGCAATACTTCTGTTGTGGAACTGGTGCATTAAATCAGGGGTCACCAAACTTTTTTGCACAATGGGCCGGATAACTGACAAAATGATGAGCGCGGGTCGCATAATCATCATGTACAATACTTGCAAGCCAGAACGAAGCTCTGAGAAAAAGACGAAAAACCATATTCATTCAAAGTATATGTACACAAATATAGTTCTAGTGACTGAATGGTGCGAAATAAGCAAACATTACAATAAACAAGAAAATCTAGATACAATATTTTAAAATTTAAAATAGTAAAAAAGCACATAGCAGCAGCCAGGAGGTCTACGCACGTGTGAAGATCTCTTAATATTCTAACCATACAGTAATATTTAAATTAAAATTGTATCACAACATCTCGTGTTCCATACATTTTATCAAGCAAATTCAAGTACCGTCACCTCAGCGGGCCGGATAAACTGGCATCGTGGGCCATAGTTTGGTGACCCCTGCATTAAATGATATATATAAAAACATAACATATATATTCAGTATTATAACATGTTCATTAAGAATAATAAAAAAGGGCTAAATAATGTCATTTTTGGTATCGATGATGATGGAAACATGACGGAATATAGACTCTAGAAATTTAAAGTTTTGCCATTCTTCGAAGTGGAATGATAAAACTTTGAACAATGAAAAGTTAGGTTATGACTATGATGATTGCAGGAAAGATGGGCTTTGAACAAACCTAGCACTGCGACCAACCAGTTGATCTGTTCATCCTAACAGATTATCCTATAAGAAGATCCATCTTACTCATGAAAGACTTATCTTCTTCAATGAGACTGTAAAAAGATCTTTCAGGGCAGGAAATGCAACCCTAGAAGATCATACCTTAGTTCTGAAATGTCCAACATTCATACAAAACATGAAGAGAAATTTCATCTCCTCCTTGACATCATAAACAATTGGGACTATCAGCAACCCCAATTAAGTAAAGCTGTCTTCTAAGATGATACTATCCCGTAACAATCCTAGCTTGATTTTTTATGCAATGAAACAACTCAAGTTTTCTGTAAAGGACCTAAAAAAAGAGGCTTTAAGGCTGTTTTCCTTAATCCAGGAATAGATCTCCAATGGAGGTGCTGAGTTGTCAACCAGTCCCCGACAATCTGCCTAAATGCAACAGTTCTGATGCCTAGGGCAGGTTCTGTCCAATAAAGGGACAAGATATACCTTCCTTGGCCAGTCCATCTGCAGTCTAATTGCCCTCAATTCCGTTGTGTCCTGGCACCAAACAAGTTAAACCCTGCTCCTGGTAGCCAGTTCCACAATGAGATGATGATATTCCCACAAGCTTTGAGATAAAGCAAGAGCAATCAAGTTCTTTTAATGAAGTTTGACTATCTGATAGGATATAAATATGTTTATTAACATTTCTCTTATCAATATTGATTTTAACACATGCAGAAATAGCATAGATTTCTGCCTGAAAATCAGTGACAAACTTTCTGAGGGAATAAGAATATGACACTCATGTTCCCTTGCAGTAAATCCCTGCCCCTACACTAGTAGAGGTTTTGGAACCATCTATATACTAAACCAGTCCATTGTTGATAATGCACTCAAATTCACCTCTCCACACTAGGAAAAATAACCATTTAGGGTCTGAAGAAGCTAAATCTAAGTGGTACTTAATCATCTCAAGAATGTGAATGTGTATCTTGTCCTATTCAAAAGATGAGTGCTCCAGTTTGTGAGTCCAAGAAATCTTTTTCCTACAAGAATGGAGCCTACAATAACCTTCCTGAGCATTAACCTCAACATAAAAATGCATAGAGGGAATGCCCAAGAGGACTTCAAGAGCAGCAGTAGGAGCAATCCTCATAGCTCCTGTGATGCTCAGGCACTTTGATTCTTTTCAAGCTCAGACCTGCAAGTTTTTAACAAAACTCTTGACCACAAATAATGCCAACATACGTAATAATTATGATCTCAAAATCATGGTATATATCTAAGTAAATCCCCATCTTACTCAAAATACCTCTACAAGCACATAGGGCTTTACAGATCTTCACAACAATAAAGTTTGTATGTTGTTTCCAAGTCAATCCCTTGTCTAACATAATATCAAGGTATTTGACTTCAGTAGAAAACTGTAACCTTTTGCTGAAGAATGATGGTTCAATAAATTCAACAACTGTCTTCCTCATGTAAGATTGTAATCATGTACAGTTATAGTCTTTGCCAGATTAACAGTTAATCCAACCTTATCACACCATTTAGAAACTGTATTGAGAGCTGTCTGAAGTCCACAGAAAGTCTAGGGAAACTATCCCTAAATCCATCATAATGATATCTATGTTGTTGGTATAACTAACAGTGAAAAAATCCTTCCCATTGAGTGTTGTTAAAAGATCATTCACCACATGGTACAAAGCAAGAGGAGAAAATATTCCCCCCATAGACAACCCCTATCTGTGAATATCTTACCTTCCCCCTCATATAGTATTATAAACAACATATGTTTCAGCATGGAACCAATCTAACAAATAATTGTTGAACAGATTTTATGTCTGTTTGCTATAAGGCTAATTTGCTCAAAAGAAGCCAAATCAGAACCCTCTTGAATATCAAGGAATGCTCCTAATGCAATCTCCTTGTACTCAACTGCATTCTCAGTGATTGACACAACTTCCTGGAAAGCATTTTCAGTCAATTTGCCTGATTGATAGGAAAATTGATTGCAATGAAGAGGAGACTTTATTAAAGCACCAACTCTAACAAATCTATCCACCAGCCTTTCCATCATTTTTAATAAGAATGATTGGATTCAATAAGCTTCATATAATCATTCAGTGACATCTTTTTGCAAAACAAACTTTTAAAAAAGCATGGGAGTTTAGTTGCCATGCTTTTTACAAATACTTTTACATATTGTATTCATATCTATAAACTTTAGCACAATTTGGTGAATAGATCTCTGTATCATGAAACAAAAATAAAACACAAATTATTCATTATGGCCATAATTAAGTTGTTAGGTAGTTGGTATATATTGAAAGCTTGAGCTGCTTCAGCTTCTTTAATATTTATCAAAGCTGAAATAGTTCAAGCTTTCCTGAATTTAATATCTGCTTGTGAACTTGAATTTTGAAAATACTCAAATTTCAATAATGCTAGGTTAAACTTTATATATTTAATAGTTTTGTTATGTATTTATCTATTTACAGGTAGTCCTTGACTTATGATGAGGTTCAGTTTTGAACCTTGCTATCGTAAGTCAGAATGGTTATAAGTTATAAATGCCCAAAATTTATAGATTTCTCACTATTAATGTTTACTATCATATTATATATTATCTTAATAAACATAAAGAATATAAAAAGGCAAGAACCGGTCACACAAAAAAACACATTTTTCATAGATCAGACCATTGGATCAGGGACACACATCTATTGAATTGCATTGACCAATCACAGAATTTACTGATTATATCACTTGTCATAAGTTCAAATGATTGTAAGTCAAAGACTACCTGTATTATAAACATTTGAATTATATTATCTCTAACCATAATTGCTGACTATATCTATAACTTAAAATACTTTAAAAAAAAAAATAAATATATAAAATTTAATTATAACTGTATTTTATCAATTAATGATTCAAAATTTTATTCAGTAGTAAAAAAATTTTGAATGTTTATCATACTTTATCAATTAAAATGAAAACTATTTTTAAATATACCCAATTTGAAACGTTATAGGTTCGAAATGCTTTTGTAAAAATCATTGTTCTGTTGGCACATCTATCGTTACAGGATGGTCCATTCTCTTGTCCATTGTTATGTACTGTGTGTAAGTATTTTTTACAGTACCATTAAAATTTTTTTTATTTTAATTAATATTTTTCTTGTTCATTTATAATAAGTAATAATAATTTTTCTTTAAATCAAGCATATGTTTGATTTAAGCAATCTCTAATAATTTTATTAGAGAATGATTTGAAGCATAAATTGGAAATATTCTGTAAAATGCTTATGTAATTTTTTTTAACACTGATGATACAAAAACCTGATAATTTAATTTCTATCAACTGCACATTAATAGTTATAAATTTATTGAAAATTTGCATATTTAGGTAAGTTGGAATATTTCCAATTTTTTTTAGATATCTAGTTGAAATTTTCAAGATATCTCTGTTCATTCTTCTTCCAACTGTGTAAAAATATTCAAAATTTTGACAAAAATTGGCCTAATGAAAGATTTTAATTCTCTATACTTTCCTTTCCTTTTATGATATCACTAATTTTTGTTAAACTGAAAAAAGTTTATAAGTTGTAAAGAAAATATATTCATTTTCATTAATTGGTATTAATTTTAAAATTAGTATCAATTAATGAAAATGAATATATTTTCTTTACAAGAATTTTTTTTATATGAAGATGTGTAACAGTCATTTGTCTATTTGGAATTTATTTTATTTAAAAGAAATTTACTTTTTCTTATGATTTGTTTACTCTCTACTAAATTGTAACATTCATCATTTTATTAACTAATAATACTTTATACAGGAATCCCTTGATTAGTGTGGTTAATAAATCCTCGCAATACACCTACTAATAAAACTAAAAAACCAATGGGAATAATTATAAAGAATCCTTGAAAATGTCAAAATTATAAATATGTATTTTTTTCTCTCTCAAAATATATCTATATTGCATTACATGTACTTTAAATCATTGTGCATTACATGTACTTTAAATCATTGAGGAATATGTATAGGTATTAAAAAATTATAGTAAGAATTAAAATTTATTTTTCACAAAAAAAAATTTTTTTTAAAAAAAATAAAAAATTTTAAAAAAAATTTTAAAAAAAAAAAAAAGCATTTTTTACAAAATTGCATAAATTTTGTAAAAATAATTGCATGTCCGTAGATATCCAGTACTGTAGAGGAACTGAAGGCAAGACTGGCTATATAATATTATAATGGCTATTATTAGGTAGTTGCCATTCACATTAAATTTATTAATAAATAAAATTACAAACGAATATAAAATATAACAATTAGATGACGAAAGTCATAATATTAACAGAATTAAAAAATAAATAAATATATTGCAGTGCTCTAAATATGTAGACTACAACATCCCTGAGATTCAGTTGCCAGTGCTTCAGAGGGTTTGCAAAAAAGAAAAAAATTGCACTTGTTAAAGTGCACTAATCAAATTTGGCACCATATATATTAAGGGATAGTCTCAAATTTTTTTGCATACTAATCCAAAACCACAATATTTAAACCCACACTAATGAAGGGATTCCTATATTTTCATTTGATATGTCTCTATATTGTACAGTAAGACCCCGCTTAACGCTCTTCTGTTTAATGCTGCTTCAATATAACACGGTTTTTTTCAAATTCTATATTTTTTATTGATTCACTTTGGTGCAGTTTTTCAAACCGTTATACTCACATAAATCCGAAATTGCATGAATCTGTTGCTTTAATACCCCTATGACTTCTCACAATGCATTTTATATCAATGTAGTATAGTATATACAAAAGTTTGCTGCAATTATAGTTCATATTTATGATCGATCATCAAGAGTAAGTGTTTCTGAAGATGAGGAATAAAAGGAACTTACAATAGATTTTCTCAAAGTAAGTTTAACCACTTTTACGGAAATTATGGATCAGTTATACAAAATGATTCAAATTTTGATAGATGTTCAAAGGCAAGACAAAGTGTCATGGATGTGATGTTTCGGTATCGGCAATTGCTTGCTGAAGGAAAAAGGAAAAGGCAAACAATATTAGATGACTTCTTAACAAAAAAACAAAAAGTGTTAAATGAGAAAAAATTCCTCACCACAAACATAAATTATTTACTTGAATATTTTTGATTTTCATCCTCATCCAAACATAAATTATTTACTCGAATATTTTTGATTTTCATGAATGATTTTGCAAACAAATCGATATTAGCAATAAAAAATGTTTATAATTAATGTAATACTGTACAATAGTAATAATACATGTTATAAAATAAAATAAAAAAATGGTACATATATTTTTTTTATTCACTGTTCTGTTTCATCTATTTCATTATTTATGTGTTATGATGATCTCGTTTAATGCTGTTTTATTTAGCGCTTGGTTTATTTGGAACATATCCCTGCGTTAAATGGGATCTTACTGTATTTCATACTAATACTTAAAAAATAGAGTGTTGTTTAATATAAATATCATGCAACTATACTCAGTAGATAATTGAGAGAAAACAGTATGCCCACTTCCAATTTGCTTTCTAAGCTTACATTTATTTTCATATCAGAAAATCATTTTAATTCACAAAATAAAAATGCAATGTATGACTAATTAATTTGTAAATAATAAATATTAATTATATATTTTACATTTATTTTAATTTATAAAGCCATTTACTCAATATTTCATTCTATTATATACACATAGTATATACACAATTGAAACTGTGATCCAAAAGTAATGAGAGTTCGAGGTCAATAGCAGTAAATCATTAAACATTATGCTGAGAAGTACATATTAGTATACCTAGAATGAGAAAAAGATCAACTCAAAAGTTTAGCCATTGAAAAAGAGGGAAGAAATACATAAATTTTTTCTTTTTGAGAATTTCTAAATCCTCAAAAAGAAAGAAATGGAATTTAAATTTTATGGAACCGTAAAAGATCCCTAGTGCATGGAGGTGGTCAACAAATTAGACTAGAGAATATGCTACCGTCAGTTTCGATAAGGGAGCAATGCTTTTTGTAAATATTATATTTTTTTAATATTTGCAGGTAGTTTATGTATTTTAAATTTGTAAAAAATTTTAAAATAATTTTTATAAATTTGTATAACTTTTATATAGTTTTTGTTTCTATAATCTATTCAGTGTATTTTTAGACGATCTAGTACGTAATGAATTATACAGCTTTGCAGGCAGGAGGTGCTAAGGAGAATACTTTCAGATGTGGTCCTGCCTTTTAAATTTTTCTGTGTTTGTTTATTTAGTGTGTAGTCACCTGTTCTTGTGTAACAGGGTGAGTTTTGTAGTTACAGCTGAGGAAGGTGCCAAGTGCATTGAAAACGTTTCTGATTAAAGTTTTTGACTGCTAAAGGGCTTTGCATTTTACTTTTTTGTTTTTGTTTTGTGCAGTCTTATTGAACTTTTATTGGGAAGAAATACAGTTGAAGAGTTAGGGAAGGATGCAAAGTTATATGTTAAATTTGTTTTTTAATAAGCTACAATACCCTTCCAGTTTTTAGAAAATATATCATAGTACAGTATTTATTGAAGTTTTCAATTTTAACAAAATTTAATAAAAATTAATTATCATTTACAGTATTGATGATAGCTCCTCTAATGCTTAAATTGTAATTTAGACCAATTTCTATCAATAGTTATACATTTCATTTTGTCTATAATATCATATTAATAAGTAGAGTTTATTCAAAATCATTTTTAGCATATTTTAAAATTGCACTTTTGCAGTATTGTACAAGCATGATCTTATTTAAAAAAGTTGTATTAACAAAACTTTTCTGGAAAAATTTTTAGAAATTAAAATTTTTAAAAACCAGTTCATGGAGATTAGAAGCAGATTTTTGTTAATTTAAATAATAAAAATCATCTTTGATTAGGATTATCAAAACAATTGAAAAATAAAATGGTGAGTAGTGATATCCTCTAGTGGAAAGAATTTTCAATGTTTACTAAAGAAAAATGAAAATATTTTTTTTCTAAATCCATTAAAAAAACAGTTTTTAAGTTTTTTATACAGATTAACCCAAACATCTTCATACATATCTAACTCAACCAATATACCAATACATAACTAATTCAACATCCAAGTGTTCTTAGATCCTCAGCTCATTTGATTTTACATATACCATTGCCTTCAAGTACCCCATATCAGAAAAAGGTACAAAACATGAAACACCTAAAAGAATATATTTGAAGTGCAGTTATGTGTGTAATATCAAATATATTAATACAAATGCACCATGAGTAGGACAGATATTTGCATGTGTTCAGAAAGAAATGGTAATCATGTAAGAATTATTTTGTAAATAAAGGTACAATTTTTCTTTAAGTGTTAAATTTCCCTATGTATTTACCTGTAAAAATATCAACAAATTTTCACCAATTGTATCTTAATGTTAAAAAATATGCATATTTAAAATAAATTCAGCATAATTCTTTAATAATTTTTTTATAAATTGCTGTATTTTATTTAGAAAAAATTTATAATTTTTGGTCAAGAATTGGAATTTTATTTTCAAATGAGCCAGAGCTGGAATTATTGATTTCCACCATTAATTCCTATGGAAAAGTGAATTTCAATTTGCCAGTGTATTATTTTCAAAGATTTGTTAGATTTTTTTTGTCACTAATAATCATGTTAAGCAATCATTATATAAACCTATAGGGTCATTCCATGTCAAAGGGACCAATATTGAAAAGTGTCCCCACTCGACCATCTGGAATCATAACTGACGATGAAAAATGGATTGTTTACAACAATGTTGAACGCAAGAGATCATGGAGCAGAAGAGATAGTAAAAATGAAGAAGTTGTGTAATTATAGCTTGAATTTTAAGATTTTTAAGTATTTAATATTGTGAAAATGTTAAGGGTTAACTCCGCCTTAATTGTCATTAGTCCGTTTTTATGTCAACTGACTTATATATTTTAAAAATTGTAATTTGAATTTGAACAATTATATTCTAAAATTGTATTCTGTTAATAGGAACGTATGTAACATTCGATTGTAGAATTCCGTTTGATTTGGTGATTGTGCCTGATGATGGTCTATGACCGAAAACGTTTGCAAGTTTATTAGAATAAAAACTGTTTTTCTGTACTGCTAAATAGTGCTGAGTTATTGATTTATAGTATCTTGATTCATATCAAGGCATCTCTATATCTGCACATTTATTCCAAATAATGCCTCACTAGTACACATTCCATTTCTAAACCCTAATTGTGTATCACTGGTCTTCTGATTTAGTTTCCTGAATATTCGATTGTGAATAATTCTTAGAAAAACTTAAAAGTATGGCTCATTAATGCAATAATGCTCTGAGCTATTTTTGATATTTTTTTTTTTTTTTTTTTTTGTTTTTTTTTTTTTTTTTTTTTTTTTTTTTTTTTTTTTTTTTTTTTTTTTTTTTAGGTATGGGTACAAATATGGACAATAATCATTGATTTGACATTATTCCAATATAATAAATAAGATTAAATAATTTGTCTATAATGTCTATTGTTTCTTTGTCAGTGAGTTTCAACAGTTCTATTGGAATATCATGATCTGTTGCTTTATGCCCTTGCTTTGCTTTATGGCATGCAATACTTCTTCCCTTAGTATTTCTGGTCCTGTTTCTTCCAAACATTCTATGATATTCTATTGTCTGTTATTTTGGAATAATTTCTTTGTTATTCAGTTCATCTTTTTAATTTGTCTTTTATATTTGTGATGAAATTACCATTTGAATTTTTTAATATAGTAGTTTGTTGTACTAGTGATTTTCTACCAGTGATTTTTTTTATTTTTTTTTTATTTTTCTATATACATTAAAACTATTGTATTTCAAATATTCCTAAACTACTCAAATTTTATCCCTAGTGATTTATTTTTGAATTAAACTGCCAATTTAATGATTTATTTATTTATTACCCTATGTTGCCACCATCTATTGATTTAATAATCAATTATTTTAAATTTAAGCTAAGGTGGCACCATCTGTTATTTAATAATTAAACTATAATTTTTATTAATTTCCTGAAATTAAAAATTTGTCTTGATCTAGTCGAGTTTGTGCTTTGGAAGTTTAAAGAGAATATTCGTTATAATGAAATCTTTGCTCTGATAAAATTCAATCAGTCTGCTGCTCCATTCATTACATTCTCCCAATCTATGTTTGCCTACATAAGACTCAACTGGATCTTGACCAATTTTGGCATTAAAATTGCTTAATAGTTTCTTCATCTTTTTCTTGTAGCTTTTAGAACAAGAGTAACCTGTTCATAAAAATTTTATATCTCATCCTCAGTTTTATCTGCAGTTGGTGCATATATTTGAATGATGAAGTTAATAGATGCAAACTTTAAGTTGAGTCTTAATAATATAAATCGATCTGAAATTTGTGTAAATTTATCAATGATCTGTTTTTCATCTTTTTAATAAGAAAAAACCCACATCAAAACAATGGTTTCAATCAATATTCCCAGAGAAATACATTACACCAGAGTTTTCCAAACTGGGGTGCATCCCTTTAGAGCATGCTAGTCTATTGTAAGGGAACATGCAAGAATTAACAAAAATATCATTTTTGAGACAAACAAACAAAAAAAAAAATAAATTCAAATTCGTGTTGAAAAAAAGAATCAGAAAAAGGGTTATAAATATATATATTCATGTACCCAGAAACTTTCTGCTGTAATTGTTTTAAAGACAAAATATCAATCACATTTAGTATATGAAAAAGAATTGCAAGTAGCAATATCTTCAATTACACCCTGATATGAGAGAATGTGTGCTTAAAACAAGCCTATCCATCACATTAAATATTATGTTGTATTAAACATGTATTCTATTTTCTGTTTTTGTAAGATTTGTTTACTTGTATTAAAAATTATTATATTATAGTAAATATATATTTTTTATGTATAAGAACTTTATAAAAAATATGGTATATGATATTTTGCTATATTTTATAGTATTGAATTGTAAGTATAAAGTATAAAGTTAGACTGTTATGAAAAGGGTGTACCAATTTTTTAGAAAAAAAGGAGTGCAGATAATGCAGTTTGAAAACCACTGCATTACACCATTTCTTGTATTGCATGTTCCTGATCCTGGTCATTGTACAATATTTATTCTAAAAATATGTAATTTCATCCTTTCCATTTCCAATACTACATTGCCCAGCTTACTAAATACAAACAAGCTTCTCACATTCCAAGTTGCAATTTTTAAAAGTAACCTAGAGATTCTTTGCATTCTCCTACCATTCAAGGTCTACAGATTCTTGAGTGGTATCACCATATCTAAGAGGCATTATATCAAAGAGGCATTCTTAGATAACAAAGCAAAGCAAGTTTATTGAGCAATAAAATAACAAATAATTCAACAATAACTAATAAAGAGACAATAAGAAACTATCTAATCGCCTGTGAAAGAGATGTGAACGATTTAGGAGATGATTGAAAGGATCGAAAGAGACCTAAATGTTGCGTGCTGCGGTATACCTGGAAATAGTCTTTTTCTTCTTCAATAGACATATCAATTGTCAAGTCCTGCTATATGTTATATTCTTCTATATTTATCTTCAGCTGGGATGTCGGATTGAATGTAAAGTGATAACTCGTTCTTATATCGTAAGGTAACTTTCCTTGATCCGGATACTGAGTAGCTTCATCCGCCCAGTTAGCGGGAACTCGTTGTTTTTCTTCTATATTTCTTCAAGTTGTAGTTTGGATACGTAGACGTCTGTCCCCCTGGCAGGGAAGACGTGACGGGAACCCAGCGCTGTCTATAGCTGACCCGACCAGGAACAAATGTCCAACAAATGTTAACCCTTTTATACGTTGTCATTACTGATGAATAATGATGAGTTAATCAGCTGATGTAAATGATTCATAGTTAAGCAGGAACAAAGAGAGATGCTTATCTCCTTTTTCATCCATTGTTTAGATTACTTGTTCTGTTTCTATTTCCCGTCGCAAAATATTGCCAAATGTGGCAAAAAAGAATTGTTAAATTTTATATGAATTTTGAATAAAATTTAGATCATTCAGATCTCAAAATTCGATCGTTTTACATAGATAAAACATAGATCGTTTTACATTATATAAAAAGGGTGGGTCCTCCCGGGACCTCACAATTCTTTTGGTTAACTTAAGATTTTAGAAAGTTAGCAGTAAAACTGAAAGACTTATAGGAAATACTAATGTAGTGGTTTTCTGTTGTCTTCCTCATCACTGTACAAATGCTATTTCTGTGGTTACCACCTGGCTGTTTGCTTCACAATTTACTACCAATTCTGTTAACTTGAAATGTCATAAGCTTGAAATGTCACATTATTCTGATTTTTGGAGAGTGTTAATAGTAATACTTGAGTGGGTTGAATTATTTTTGTGTCATATGTTATGATGTAATACGCATTAAGTACAATGATTGAACCTTATTTCAATTTAGAACCTTTTGAAAATTAGAATGTATTTTCGAATGCATAACTGAGTTTTAATGTGTTCTTTTCAGTTTGTTTGTAGCATTTACTGACGAGGGCTCAATAGAGCCGAAAGTACTTTAAAAAAAAAGTTTTTTCTGTGTTTTGAAGAGGTTTTTGAGTAATTCCCTGCTTTAAGAGCTGGAATTATACAAGTTATAAACATAAGCTTGTGGATGATTTTGAACAGCCAGCTGCTACTGCTCAGTGCTAGTTTTGGTCCTCCTTAGGTATTTCATTTCTCTGGTTCCATCCATATCTAGTAGGCATAACCCAATCTATCACCTGGGGAAGCACCCAATAGAGGACTAGTATCCCCACAAGTTGATTTTATTAATAGACACTAATTCTTATAAATATTTTGTTATCATACCATTTACTATGGCATAGCTGCTATGTGTTATATTTATTTTGCTTCATCTCAACTTGTATTTTTATCTTTATTTTATATCTATTTTATTTTATTTTTCCATTATTTTCTCTGTATAACATTGTTAGTTTATTTTATGTTAAATCTGCATATATCTATGTAGCTGTTTTACATTATGTTCTATTATTACTACAATCTTGTAATACATTTTACATTTTATTTTTATTTATATTTTTTGCATGTTTAGCTGATATGATGTTTTATTGACATAGCAACAAATATTGTTACTTAGAATTTTAAATTTTGTTCTGAAGTGGTTTTCTATGTAATTCTTTTACAACCAGTTTAGTACTGTTGCTGATGAGGATGCCAATTTAGTACTGTTGCATTTTTGATCAAAAATACTACAGAATCTTGTATTTTTGTTAATATTTGAACTGTGTACTGTTTTAGTACTTGTTCTGGATTTTATTTTATTTTGAATCTCTTATTTTTTAGCATTATTATAACTTGCATCAAAGATGGATGTTCCAAAAACACCTTTAAGAAATTTTAATAAATAAACATTCCTTTAAAATTATTTATTTATATGTAATGAAGAAAAAAGGACTTTTTTCCCTTCATTATATACTTTTTAATACATTTTATTAAACCTTATTTAATATCAAAAATTTGTTATAAAAAATAATACAAAATATTAAATGTGTTTAAAATAATGAATTTATAGAAGAATTATTGAAATTTGAAAAACTACAATATAACTACAAAATCTTTTATTAGCATGTGATAATTTTTCTAATAGTTCTATTAAATTAATAATAATTAAAATCAGTATATAATCAGTAGTTGATCCCATATAATAAACAGAATGAGATGCAGATTACAATAAATTTATTTATTAAAAACTGTGAAATCAAATTAATAAATAAATACAACTTCAGTTTGTTTTGTTTATACTTTTTTTTGGATATAAAATTCATAGAATCAAATGATAAAAGTGTTTCATATTTATTTGCATTGATAATATTGTGACTTAGTTTTTCCGTAATATATTTAGAATGATTTAATTGAAAATCTTAAAATATCAAATATAATTACAAAGTTTATATTTATATATTGTTTGAAGGGAACTTGTTGAAAATCAACAGAAAACAGAATTATTTAAAAAAGATATCATGAAAAAAGATGCTCAAATAAGAGAACTGCAACATAGGTTAGCTGCAGGAGAGAGTTGTAAGTAATTATTTATCATTTCCATAATTTAGTATTATTATAAGATAATCTAACAAGCCAAATGACTTCTAGAAGAATATTTTTGAATTAAACTGTAAGTTTAATAATTATTTATCAAGTTGGCTATAATGTCATCATCTGTTATCTTAACCTTTAACGGTCCTCTTAAAAAAAAATAAACATTCCCTAGGGGTCCGAAGGTATAAGTAGTGCTCAGTCTTTTTTACTATGTCAGCTACTTTTCAATACTAAATTATTTGACACTCTACTCTCTCATATAGATTACATTCCCCCAACCTGATATTTGATTACATAAAACTATGCAATTAAATGCACTCACTCAATTTCAGGGAACCTACTCTCCCAGTTCTAAAATCTTATATTATATAAATTATTATTTAAAAATTTATTTATCACTTTTAATTATTTTTCTATTTTGGAAAACCAAAGTTAGAAAAAACAACAAATTGCTTATAAGATACAGGAAATGCTGGTTGATTAAAAAAAAAAATGTTAATGTGAAATTTGGTATCGTTTGGAGCTCTCAACATTTTCATAGGTTGATATAAAGAAGTGGTCAATCACAGACAGTCATCCAAATGATCATTTGTAATTTGGTTTCTTGATTTTTTTATGACGAAAAAAAGTGGATTTTGACAAGTTTGTTGATCTGAAACATGACAGAATTTTTTGTGCAATATCAGTTAATATTGGAAATTTTTCATTTGTATACTTTGATGTAAATGATAAGAAAATTACATCGAAGCATACACATGAAATTTTATGTAAATGATAAGAAAATTATTGATTTAACAATTTTAAGGAAAAATAAACAAATAATAGCAATACACTTAAAGAGAATTAAAAAATAATACAAAATAATATAAATTATTATGTTTTCAGTGTGGGGTCCATGTCTTTTTGATGAAATTTTCATATTTTTTGATACGAAATTTCTGACACCAAATTATGGTATCAGAGAGTGCTGAAAAACTGTGCGTGCCTATCTAAAATGTTGAATGTCAGGACTGATACCAGGAGCAGTTTAGACTGCGTTGTTCCAGCACGGTGAAGAATATTGAGATGAGCGCACGTCAGAATTATGGCTGAAAAACTGTGAGCTATGTGGGTAAGCGACGGTCAGGGGTCCGAAATTGAAGCAAGATGTGCAGCAACAACAACTAAACTATATATAACTAAATAATATATTTAATATAATAATACAAATAAGTAGAACACAAATATAATATGAATCAAAGACGAATAGAATAGAATTAATGAAAAGTACAAACTTAAAATCTGATCCTAATCTTAATGGGGGTTTGTATAGTTTAATGTATAAGACAGATAGAACCCATAAGAGAGAATCTTTTTTCTTCTTTTTCTTCATATTTTCTTAATTTCCTTTCAAAATGATATTTCCTTTAGTTTCTTGATCTGAAGACAAAAACATTAACAAACACAAAGACAATGACATCTATTCAACCAGTGACATAGTTGAAGAGGAGAAGAGAAGAAGGGATGAGCTGAACCACAGCCACAGCCAAGCTAGACAAAGCAAAACTCTCTGCAAACTATTAAAAATTCTTTTTCCTTTTTTACTCCTCCTATTTTCTTTAAATTCTCCAATCATGCCAAACTGAAGAGAAGGTTCAAAACGAAACTAAACTCTTCATTTGACAAGGAAAATTCTATTCTTGCATCTTAATTGGTGTAAAAAGCTGTCAAATTAAAATTACTCTAGTTTATTTTAATCAGGACCCATGATCTCGAGTCACTGGATCCTTCGGTTTGTTTTCCCTCTTAGATATATTTTATGAGTTTATCTGACAAGTCTAACATTCCATTTCCCTCTCCTGATCAAAAAGTCATTCAAAAATAATAAAGTATTCCCAGTTAATTTTGTTAGCTTTACGATACAAATGAAGTTATTATATTTAATCCATACAATTAATTTAGTTAAAAAAGTCTTTAACAAGGAACTAAAATTATATTTTTCAAGTTTTACAAATATTTGTTAAAAAGAACTTTCTGACAAAATAGAGCTCTGCAAAATAGCTCGTCATCATATCACGTGATTTGTTAGTTCAGTTGTTAATCGTTTTTTTTTTTAATAACCAATTCATATCCAACAATATTATTATTAAAATTAATAAAATCAATAACCATACAAAATGTATTTAAGTAAATAATAATTGACATATTGTATAATAAAAACAAATTATTTAATTAATTAAAAATAGATGTGCATCAGTTCATTAGTTTTTAGTTTCTTAAAGATGATTTCTAGATGATTATTGCGGTTCACTAGCTTTTAGTTTCTTAAAGATGATTTCTAGATGATTATTATGGAACAGTTCACTAGTTTTTAGTTTCTTAAAGATGATTTCTAGATGATTATTAATTAAATTCTGCAAACAAAGTCTGATTCTATTGTTTGTTTGTGTTATATTATTAGTTTTTAGTTTCTTAAAGATGATTTCTAGACGATTATTATTTTACTAGTTTTTAATTTCTTAAAGATGATTTCTAGACGATTATTATTTTAAATATTTTTAGTTTCTTAAAGATGATTTCTAGATGATTATTATTTTAAATTATGTGAACAAAGTCTGATTCTATTGTTTGTGTTATATACTTGACACCTGCAACTTTTAGTTTTTTAAAGATGATTTCTAGACGATTATTATTTTAAATTCTGAAACAAAGTCTAATTCAATTGTTTATTTGTGTTATATATTACTTGACAAAAGTCTGATTTTATTGTTTGTTTGTGTTATATATTAATTGACACCTGCAAGTGGTGTGAATTCTATTGTTTGTTCGTCTTATATATTACTTACCGCAAGTGATGTGACGTTGTAGTTTTGGATTCCATTAGAAGATAAAAAAGTCTCTCCGAGATCTTACATCAGTTTTAATTCAATTTGTAAGGAGGAATAAATGAGATTGACCAAAAATCGCTCCACGATGGTTGAACTCTGCTGCTATACATGATTAAAAATTTATGTTCTATATGTTTATTATAATATGAATTATTTCATAGCATATATCAGACTACTTTATATATTTATTATATTGTTTTGTCTGTATTTATTTATTTATTGTAAATATTATTAAAGAAAATTTATTTTTAATTCTAAAATTTATTTAAATTATATTTTATTGCAGCTTATATTAGTGATTCTTCTGCTACCTTATCAGATCAGTTGTTGCTTTTGGTTTTATCATTATTAAAAAAAGAAGTTTCTGAACATGGGAGGCATCTTACACAGTATTTTAGCCTATTTTTAATGTATGCTTCTCTTGGAATTGCAGAGGTTAGTATTTCTAACATTTGTGAAATGTCATATTTTAATAATTTAAATGTTTGTAAAGTAATTTAAAATTATAAACATTTAATAATTATTCTTTAATAATCAATAAAGTGATAATAGGTATAATCATGATTATTGCAAAAACTTTAATATTTTATCAAAAGTTTATTGTTGTCAATTATGAAGAAAAAATTAATTTGATAAATTAGTGATTTTAATTATCCCATCAGATGATAATGAGAGATTTCAAGTAGAAAAAAATTAAAGTAATAGTCATAGGATCAAAATGAAAATTATATCGTGAAGACATAAGGATGCACTACTCATCAAAATCTTGTATCAGCAAAAAAAAAAGAAATCATTCGATTTTAATGAAAATTCATAGAAACATGTATACCTATGTGTAATATATACTGTATACAGGGTGCGTCAGCTAAATCCGGACAAAATAAACAATTTAATTAAACAAAAATTTATTTATTTTATTTTTCTTTACAATTATAACAACTGTTGTTGATTATATCAAATTAAACTTTATAAAATATTTTTATACGTTGTTAAAATTCATTTCTGATAAAAAAAAACTAATTATTTAAATTTTATTTCGGATAAATAAACGAAAGAATTAAAAATTTATCATTGGCAAAAGTTAAATTACAAATATTTAAATATGTATTTTGTCTTCTTTAATTATAAATAAATGTCATTTCGTCATTAATTAATTACTGTTATTGAAATTTCGAAATTTATGATTATTAATTCATTTTATTCTGTATAATTTATGATTTAACATTTCGAAAAAAATTACAAAATTTCTTAGTAATTATTAATTGAGAATTTATATCTATTTAATAATAAAAATAAATAGATAAATACATTTTGAATTAATAAAAACAAAACATATCTATTTTATATTCAGCATATTTAATTAATTTAGTTGCCATGACAATTACAGTTACCAATCACAAGTAACCGACTAATATTTTTTTCCTATTCTTGTGATTGGTTCGTTAAAAAATTATTAATTATTACCGCTATTAATAATGGACACGCCCATTAATGATGATAAGAAGAAATGTAATAAAATTTAAACAGAATTATAGATTTAATTTTTTTTAAATAATTCTTAAAAAAGTATTTAAACTCTTTTAGACTTGGATATTTAGTTTAGTTTCTGATCATCCATTCGCTCACTAGAATGTTGATGAGTCATGTTAGTGAATAGTTGAAACAGTATCGTGTCTCAGGGAGGATTATTAGCGGGTGGCATTGTTAGATCTACTCATACACTATATTTAATTAAGGTCTCTGTGTGGTAGAGTATGAGAGAAAACTGTAATAAGCCAAGTTTCTTCCGTCATTAAGGAACTGTACTATCATCGCCGTCCTTAAATATTTATAAATGTTTATTCCCAGAAAAGAAATTATCGTTATTTTTAAATAATTAGTGACCGTGTCGTAAAGTTTCTGTTTTTCTTATTCTTGTTATTTTTTATTTTTATTTTTTAGAGTAACAGAAAGCGTGAGGAGCACGACATTCATGTCTATATAGTTTCGTTAAAGAATTAGAACAGGTGAATCCATCAAGCAGGTACAATCTTTTCTCCCACAGGAACAATCCTGAAAATGGTTAAATCGATTCGTAATATTATATTGCCATGGGCAAAGCTCGTAATGGTTTGATGTTCGCAAATGCATCATCTATTTTTCTTTTCAACTGATGTAAAGTCGTTTACTACTACAGATTTTGAATTAATTAAATATTTTTGACGGATTTATACTAAACAAATATTCTTGTGTATAGAAAATTCAACCCTTTTTTTTCAATTAGAGATGCTTTGGATATTTTTATCAGATTCCCCCTATTTATTATTAATACACAAATTATTTCGAACACGTAATTCTTACTACTGCTATAGTAATAATAAATTATTTTCAACGTATTAAAAACACTTATTAACATCTGAATACAAAGAACATTTTCCTTGTTACTACTGTAAGAATAAGGTGTTGAAAAATCCCATTAAATGCTATCCAAATTAAAGTTTATTCGTGTAATAGTTTAAACAGCATGCATACCTTTGTACTGTGTTTAAATTAATCGCGATTTTATTAGAGATGAATACGATTACTTTACATAACGCTACTGTAGAAATTAATAGTACTATATAGGGCTTAAAACTTACCAATTTTTTAAAATATCGTCTGTTACTGTTACTTCTATGGGAACAATTTGAACACTCGCTGATTCACCGTTGCAAGAGGTTGCCACACAACATGTGACTGTTACACGTAATAAAGCAGAACAGATAACAGACATCGACTAACAACGTCAATATTCAGATATTAGATAGGTTATCGTACGTTAAAGATAGACATATAGGGAATGTTTGTACACTCCCTTTCCGGTTTTATCCAGTCATATAATGACTAACAAGTTACCCTTTCAGAATAATAATCAGTCCGTTGTAAAAAAGTAATCATGCAAAAGTGTTGTCCGTGTATTGATATATATAAAATAATATTCAATAATAATAAATTCTGAACAGTAATCGCTTTATAAATTATTCATAATAATGCATATTCTTTCTGTAAAAGTTGCAAAAAGTCAAGCGTCGAAAATTTATCACCAACATTTTCTTTCTTTTTTTTTTTTAAATTATGCGTATAGTTTACTTTCTTTGTTACTATAGAAGCAAAATTCATTATAAATTGTATAGTTCAGTAATAGATGTTAATTAAGGTTTAAAATGGAATGAATGAGACACAGGGGATTGGAAATTACGCGTCAATTAGGCAACAGAATGTTAAAGAGAAGTAACAATTCAAATTAGTCGAAATTCCGAATCTTATCTTGTGATTTGACTAGTAGATAAATTTATATCTAAGTCGGAATCGCAGGAAGAACGAAAAAAATAATCAAAAAATAAAAAAAAAAGAACTAGTTTTATTCTTTTAAAGGATTGATGACGGTTTTCTTTCTGAACAGGTACCCATTTTTTTCTATTTGTTGATGCTATTTCGACCTTTCGAGTGTAAGACCTATAGCCATTTTACGGTCCTGTTCAATGCATCAGTTATATCTGCCTCGGGCTGTGTAATTTTTAGCTGCACTGACTTTTTACAACTTTTATGTATGCTTTCTGAATGCTGTAAAAGTAGAGAATTGTAGTTATTTCCACTTCTGCCTCTATTCTGTTTGCGACAATGAAATAGCAATTTAGCAATCTTTAGGTGATATACAAAAAGAATTACATAGCAGTTTTAAAACGATAAGAAAGCATAAAAGTTTCGGGATAAATTAAAGAAAAATCAATAAAATCTACCAAACACAATTTTATATTTATATATAAATAAATAAAACTATTTGCTAAAATTTCTCGAATTTTTTTTTTTTTATTATTTTTATTTTTAAGTCTCTAAGTTCAAAATTTATGCATTTCTATATTTAATATCTTATCTTTATTGTTTATAAAAATTATATATGAGTTATTAGAAAGCAATTTTATTGCAATTTTGCTAGTAACAATTGTTTAAAATATAAACGATAAGTTGGAAATCTCAAGACGATTCAAGCGATAAAATTGGATAATTAAATGATAATTTAGTTCAGTTAATAAATTTTATTGTGACGAAATTTCAGTATTAAAATTTTCAATTGTCGTTTATTGATTCATTAACTATTTAATCAATAAAAAGTTAAATAAAATATTAAAATTTCACGATTAGTAAATCGACAGATTCATTATAAATTCGGAATTTTTAATGAGATGTTAATTACAAATAATTATAATAATTTCCACGCCTATTGTGATTTTTATTTCGTTCTCTATAAAATGTAAATTAATTAACAAAAGAAACATTTATAAATAGAAAAATCACTTGGATGTCTTTCTGCAGAAAAAAATAAAAAATAAAATAAATAGAAATAAGAAAGAAAAAAAATTATTCAGAAAGGAAACTTACTCATTCAATACATGTATCTTTTTCTATGAAGAAGTCAATGGAAATTCTATTTACATTGAAACAACATATTTACAAAAGAAGCGCACTGCAGACAGCAATGAACATAAGCAGTAAAAACAGAGAATAAAGTCAGATTTTTGCATTCTCTTTCAATCTTATATTGCTTTAGTCATTGATTTAGATGGACCGACTGATGGAATTCCATCCATTTATGTCTACTACAAACATACAGTACGTATGGATATTTCTGCTGTCTCTTTATCTCTTCGCCACTTACGACTCCCTTCTTCAGCATAAAGCATTCCAGATTATAATATTAAACTATTTTGAGTGGCAGATAGACGTTCCTTATAAAATATCATAAAAAATGTGCTTTTATTTTTCTTTTTTAAACCATTTCTGAGAAGGGAAAGATTTTTTTTCTTCAAACATTTAAGTTGTAGAAATTTTAAATTTATGATGGGCTATCAATACTTTCTACCAATGCTATACTACAAAGAAAAAGATAAAGTACGTTCCTTTAGTGTTAAAAGTTAATGTTGTAAAAAATAATAATGATAATCATAAATTTCACCGATTGAAAATATACAAAAAAAAAAAAAAAAATGCAGAAAGAATAAAATAAAATACAAAACAATTGTTGTTATCAACAAAACTTTAGCAACACACACGGAAACACTGTAGCTTGTTGCTGTTTACGTTATTTAATATCAGCATTTTTATTCTAACAATTAAAAAGGGGGTGAAAATTTTCGATTAATCGATAACTATTGTTACAAAGCGAAAACTGTAGCAAGTTTTTTTCTTTTTTTAAAAAAAAGCAAACGATGAAAAATTTGGCAAAAAAATCATCGACAAATTCTAAATTTTAGATAGGCCGTGTTAACTCTTCCTGAAAAATTAACAAACATCACACCTCATAAAGTAAAGTAACGAGTTTCTACGCGATAAGCAACCATAATGAGCCATAAAAATATATCAATAAATCTGTCAAATGAATCAAAACATACTAAATTAAATTAAAATACTTTAAAGCGAAAAGCAATATTTTAAATAACAGAAAAAATAATAATAATAAAGAGTTAAATTTGAATATACAGTATAAAATTTAAATATTTGTATATAACACAAACAAAGTTATTCTGATGCTCGCAATTTATCTGTTAGTTCTCACAGATGTTTGATAAACGATAGATTTCTGTTTGAATGTCATAGACATCTGAATGGATGAACCATTTGGTTCTGTTTGTATTGTAAACATTAATACACAACAGTATGCATAATGGTAATTAAGGATATATTTATCAGTTACACCTGAATACCGTCGATATATACACAAACAGGCCTTGTTGTTTCTTCTGTCGTAAACTGAAACAAGACAATACTTTTGTATCTTAATATTTTTAGCCATTAAAAAACGTCGTATTTTATAAAAAGAATAAAGTGGATAAACTTAATTAAGAGACTTATAGATAAAATATGAGGATCAACAAGAAACGGCTGTCATATTTGGGTTAATAATGATTAAATGTCCGGCAATATATTAACATCAAGCGTGAAACGATTTACTATAAGACTACTGTAAGAAAACAATTGGATAAGGCGACAGGTAAGCCTTCGTGTCAAACCAGTAGAGACCAATTTATCAAAATGGTGGGATTCAATGCGTGCCAAAGTTTTGTGTTTCCAACAGATCGTTCATTTACCTAGGGAGAAATATTTCAGCTGCAGAATACATCGTTTCGTGTCACGCCCATAAGACACAAGAAGTTAAAAATGCGCTTTTACCTCCCACTGTTACAATCCTTATCATCAGTTACTGCACTTTTCTCTTAAAACCCATTTCATTTAAAAGTTTGAATTTTTCCTTTTACTTTCAAACTTTCTATTTTCTTTAGTCAGATTTTCTTCTTGATCTTTTTACTTTTATATATATATATTTTTTTTTTCTTTGCAAATGACATCTTACTGCAAATATTCGTTTTCCCAATTTCTCTAAGGATCAGACCGTTTGATGGATGAAAGTCAAAACGTTGTATACACGTCAGGACCAACACTGACAGTAGACAATCCTTAAAACAGAATGCCTATACCATTACGAATTGTAGAGAAAAAAACTTTTTTTCTTCTCTCTTTTTTACTTTTCTTTGTAAAACAAGTTCGCTGGGATCAGAAATGTGCTATAGTTTGATACGAGGCAGAAAAGAGTAAACTATGAATTTTAAAATCCTAAACGGCATTTAAATTCGAATTTAAAAAATTTTTTTATCCGTGAAAAATATATATATATTCCCTTTTAGAGCTTATGGAGTTAAAGTAGCTACGTTTTCGATATTCCAACATTTTGCGTAATAAAAGTTTGCTTAGGACAATTTTAACTTTAACGTATGATAAAAAAAAAATCATCGTTCTGAATGATTTATCGATGACACAAAGCCTTTTTTTTATTATTATAAATTATTGCCATTAAAAATTGCATATTTTATAGAACACAGAACATGATTTTAAGTTATGCTCAATAAGAAATTTTAAGATAAAAATAATAAATGCTAGTTATAAAAACTCATAAAAAAAAATTGATAAAAATATAGATAATCCATTAACAATTTATGCTAAAATATAATAAATAATTTATATTAAAAATTTACTGCCAAATATAATTATAAACTGTACGTCAAATACAACGCATCGCAAACAGAACAAATACTGATAATTTGACATTTACTTATTGGTCGAGATCAGTGACATTGTTACGAACTTATTGTTATATCACATGTTATTGTTAACTGTCTAAATACACCAGTTGATTAAACGGCACACAAAGACTTGTTTACTGATAGAAATTGCAATATTCCAGTCAAATAAATTACTCTAACTCGATAGATTCTTTTAAAAATAAGAAATATCATTAAATATTTGGATAAAAAGTTTAGTTTTTAAAAAATAGATGTATAATATATATTTAAAATAAAAAAAAAGAAAAGGAAACATCTGCATTTGCAACTTTCCTTCTTCGAATCCGCAGTAGAATAATTTAATATCATTTTAAATGATGATACTAAAGTAGATATAAATACGATTAAGGGAGGAAAAAAGAAAAAACATGTCAAATTCATTACAAAGTGAAAAAAGTTAAGTTATAAATATGTTGTCCTTACCAAACGTTGCACAATCGATTATCATTACCCGAAAGTGCGTGGTTAAAATCAGTAGATGGCGGATTGCCAGTCGAGGAGACAAGTAGAAAAAAAAAAAAAAAACAAAAGAATTGAAAAAAATATGGCGGATTGCCAGTCGAGGAGACAAGTAGAAAAAAAAAAAAACAACAAAAGAATTGAAAAAAATAAAAATAAAAAAAAGGAATGGATAGGAAAGATTCTGCAGTTGTCCTCGACTTACCACAAATTTAACCGAACCAATTTATGGTCAGTAGAAAAGCAAGAGAGATTTGTTTTAAATACAACTGTATAATTTATAGATTATGTGAACCGTTAAACTACTGCAAATTTCATTTAGTTCGTTAAAAGCGATTTACGATCATTTTATAAATTACAAACTACAGACGAAAATTTTAATTAAGAATTATATAATTATATTTACAAAAATTCACTTCTTAGATACATAATTAACGTTCAGGAGAAAAATATAGATAGTTAAAGAAAGAAAGAAAAAAGAAGACGAAAAATAACATTATTCGTTTTTATACTAATGAGAGTAATCTGCGGCATTCTTTACTTGCGATTATTTTTAAACGTTAAGGTAATTTTACGTAATATTTATTCTATTTAATTGTTTAAAATTACCGAGAACGCAATAAAAATAACTGAAATTAAATTTTTATTTTATGAGAATGATTGTTTGTATAAAAACGTCCACTTTTCAAATAAGAAAATTGTGTTTGCATAATTTAACCAATAACATCACAATATAATTATTAATAACCAATCAGCGAAAGAATAGAAGGATTAGTCGTTATTAATGTTAATTAATCAAATTTAACTATAAAATTTTTGCTTAACGATTTAATGCACAAATCTTTCTTGGAATTGTATTTAAATCTTTTCTAATAAAAGTAATAAACTGGCATATTTATAAAATAATATAAGCATTAACCTACATAATCCAGTATTAAATTATAACTTAACTAGAGACACGCCCACTCGATTAAAAAGTATTAATAATTATTTTCACGGACCAATTAGATCGTATTAGGAATTTTATATTAACCAATCGGCTTTAAAATCGTTCAATGGCGGTTGTTTATCGATAATTATTAATTTAATCGTATTTTTTACTCTTTAAAATGATTTAATTCAACGCATTTGTCGTTATTAGGATTCATTAAGAAACTCTTACATATTTGATGATCAATTAAATTCGAATTTTTCAATTCTTCGGTAACTTTTAGGATTCGAGTCAAAGCTGTCAAAAATGGGATGAGTTTAGAGAACGAAGAGAAAGGATAGTATCATATTTCAACAGAGACTATGACTTAGTTTCTCATTAGCCTCCGATCGTTTGTTACCCGAGGGTAAATGTCCACGATAGACAGGAAGACTTCCTCTCCTGCAGAGTAGCGATTAATGTTCACAGCTCAGGCAACACAATGCTTCATATTTCATTGAGAATTACTGCTGGTTCCAGATTGATGCGAGCAAAGTAACTACGCAGTCGATATCTTTTAGGTTCTCTCTCTTCTCTCTCTCTCTCTTTTGACATCGCCTATATTTAGTTTTCGGGGTCCAAGATATGCTACTATATATAATGAGTTAGTAAATTTTGCATGGGAAAACTCACCCAATATAATTGATGAAGGGTTTACTTGATAGGTGTGCTCATTAGTCATGTTGCGTATAACGGGATTACAATATTGATGCTTACGAAATATAGTTTTTTACTTTAATTAATAAATTATTACGTGTATTTTTAAAAGCTACAGTTTTCTGAAAATCTATGAAAAAAAAAAAAATTGCAGTCAAATCACAGGAAAAATTCGGTAATAAAATAAAAAAATCGAGACCGTGACTTTAAACTTTCACGACTCATGCAACATGGATCACAGCCTGTGAGAATGCTCTCTCTTTGCTCCTTTTTTAAATAAAATATACCTTTTTAGTGCTTCTAAAATTCGGTTGTTTGCTATACTTTATTCAAAACTACCGAATCGATACCTATTGAAACAGGACAATGAAGCGGTTTTAATGTCGTGTTCGACTCTTGTTTTATTGGTTTTATACGAGGAACGAATACTTTGTTTACTTTTTAACGTTGCACGTTTGCAAATTTTTGTATATAAATCGAAAGAAAAGGAGAAGGAATGGAAAGAGAAATTGATCTGGATGCTCATTAGTGTAATAGCTAAACAGAACACAAAGAATCCTTATAAATTACAAAGGGAGGGTTGATAAAGTAACACGAGTAGACGAAGCGTCTAGTGTAAGTCAGGTGTCACGTGCAATCGCCGTAAAATCAAGCGATGTTTACTGTTGCGTACCGTATCGTACCAAGCTAGATTTACAGTCAGACAGGCGACATGACGCGATCGATGAGACAGTCGGTGTCAGATTGCTTGGTTCCCCATCCTTACTCCAAGAATGGTAAAACACACTGTTATTACCAACAGGTAATGTTACAGGTCTCATACCAGTATGGATTACAACAACGCTCCAGCTGACAATGGTGCCTATTGTACTCTAAACAAAAAAAAAAGAAGAAAAGAAAAAACACAACACTTCTAAAAAGAAAGAACGATTGAAAAAATATAAAAAAAAAGTTGTTATAAGTTATAGAATAGAAACTTTAACACTTCCAATTACTGCTAAACTAAGTGTAGTAGATACGAGCCGTGTGTGTTGCGGTTATTTATATATATATTTATATACATATATATAAATGTAGAGAAAGAGTGTGTAGGAAAAAAATAGCATTTAAGCTTTATCTGACAAGTAGATCTATGCAAATATCTCACCTGCTAGTTCTTTGACAAGTATTATTTGTAGAAAATCAATATTCCCACAGCAATGAGACGTTACAGCCGTATCTTTGTGTTCGTTCGTAGAATGGCGAGAAAACTGCTGACGTGAGTTTCGTACATATTGGCCACTCATCATTTACCGTCAGCATTGCTATCTGTCACTCCTTTACTTGTAACCAAAAAGTTTTGAAAAAAGTTTTGCACTGTCTGAAGATGAAACACACAAAAAAAAGAGATAAAAATCTGATCTGAAGATAGATTTTTTTTTCTTCTTCTTCTTTTATTCTAGGAAAGGAAAAAAAAAAAAAATCGCACGTTCTAAGACGGAAAATAAAAGGCAGATGCGTTTAAATAATTGTTTATTTCCTTTATTTATGTTTGCACTGTTTTATAACAGGAGAAAATTTATTATTAGAACATGATTCATGTTTCCAATCAACGATATTAAGCACGTAAATTGGTTATTTTTGTTAATTACTTCTGCTGATTATATACTTATTTTTCATAAATCGATAATTAATTTCCTACAGTATTTTCAATTGAAATTATTTAAAAAAATTACCAGAAGGATATGAGAAAATTATATTTTTATATTTTTGATTACTCACTTCCTACTTAGACGGGTTGAGTTTATCTTGTTGTTCTACAAGAGACGATCAAAGTACGTCGCTAAGTGCAACTTCGTAACAACTGTAAATTCTACAAAATTCTGACGTTCCGAACATAAAAAAAAAAAAGATATTTAGAGACAATTTTATTCGCGTGACATTAAAACTAACTGTATTATATGCATATAAATTGTTTTATACGAGAGAAAGAGAGAGAAAAAGAAACAGAGAGAGACAGATCTATTGAATTGAAATTTAATCAAGCGCAACAATTACTTTTCTAAACTCAAAAAAATAATAAATAAATAAAATTAAAATTTTTTTTTTTTTTTAAATGCAAATTTTGAAAAGATTTATTCATAAAATTGATTTACGACAAGCGAAAATATTGCGAATTATTTTTCCACGTTGCGAGTTATGTTTATACAAACATAATCTGTAAATTTATTCTGTTGACATTTAGAATGTTTCTAGCTGTGTCAAAACTTAATTAAATTACAGAAGAGTAAATTATATATCGTATATAAAACAACGAAAACTGTATAAAATACAGGAAAAAAAAAAAAAAAAAAAAAAATATATAAAACAACGAAAACTGTATAAAATACAGGAAAAAAAAAAAAAAAAAACTTTAAAATTAAAGAACGAACACGTAACAAGAACGACAGGAATATTTCTAAACTTAACTTCTGTGCATTAAAGTTTTTGCTCGATTTTTATTTTTTTCTTTAAACGTTCTTTTATCTCTCGAAACTAATTGAAAATATTTGTAACGGTTGAAAGAACTAATTTCTTTATTCGAGAAAATTTGGTTGAAATATTAACACTAAGAAAATTAATTATTTGAAGCAATAAGGGGAGAGAGAGAGGCAGAGAGAGGATGCAGAAAGATGGAAGAGGAGGTGGAAAAAAAAAAAAAAATTGGTGGAGTCAAAGAAGAGGAAAAAATTTCGATCAGATATGAAAATTAAAATCGTATTATTAAATTAACTGCATTATTCAAATTAATTATTGATTAATAACAATTGAAGTATATAAAACGGGATTTAAATGTAACAATTAATTGAATTTATAAGACATAAAGGGATTAAATGAGGATTTTAAGGAAGTGTCAGAAGATCAGATAAAAATCTAAGATTTTTTAATTTTTTTTTATTGATTGATCAATGATTTTCTGCTTGGGAAACGATTAAATATATATATATGACTTTTTTCATATACAAAACTTCTTCTAAGCTCATTCACCCGCGATAATTAGTTTTAATTACTTTTATTTTTATTTTTAATTCTTTGTATCATCGTCAAAAATTGCATTGATGGTTTCAAACGCACCTACATTCAATTTTCTTGAGAATACTTGAAGATGAAGAAGAAATTTCTAAGAAAACATGCAAAAATAATTCGAATTAATACCAAATTAAATATTAAAAAATAAAAAACAAATAATAATAAAAACAGTCGTCTGTTTTTGATGAAATTATATTTCACATTTCTATTATCGAAATATTTTTTTTTTTTATTCTGTATTTATTTATTTATTTATTTATATGATGATTGGCGAGATGAAATGGTGAAGAATTTATGTTTGAAGTCGTGAAAAATAAATTTGTGACCATTCGATTTTGGTGAAAGACATAATGAAAAATTTATGAGCGAAGTTGAGCCAACTTAGATAGAAAAATCAAAGGAGGAAAGGGGGAAAAGAAAAACGGAAAGAAAAGAGAGGAGCAAACAATTTTAATTTAAATTGCAAAAGAGAGAGAATGGGATATTTATGACGAAATTTTACTTAAAATATTGTTCCTAATAAAGAATAAAAGTTATATATGAGTAAAGAAATTCATTATTCACAAAATTGGCAAGAGAAAATTAGGAAAGCAATACTTAAAAAAAAAAAATTGTAGTTGTAGTAGTAATCATTGCAGCAGCAGCATCACCATTCTCCTTTAAGACAAAAGCAATTTTTAAGATGTTATTTTCGAGCAAAATGCATTTAAGAATACATAAATAAGTGAGATGAATAAAAATATATATGTATATATTTTTAATTTATGCATTATAAAATTTTATAAGTTGTAAAGATTATTTAAAAAAAAAAAATTTTATACAAAATTATACAGTTATAAATCGTGTTGGCGTATGGTTTGATCTTTAATATCAGCGATAATTGTCATTATGACTAGAAAATAATGTTTCGTGTTAAGAATTATGACTTTATTTTATAGATGGTTGGGGTAATAATCTATCTCAAATGACTGTTTTTTCTCTCTCTCCACTTAAACAACTTTTTCCTCCCTCTCTCAAAAAAAAAAAAAAAAAATTAAAAAAATTGTAAAGAAAGTAAAATAAAATTATCTAGCAGAACAGTAAAATATTTTTTGAAGTATTAAGGTATTATGTAGATAATAAAATATTAAAAAAATAATAATAATAAAATAATTTTGCGAATTTTTTAATTGTAATTAAACGAAGCTTAAAATTTCAATTTGTCACACAACCGATTTACTTTGCTTCAATTAAGAAGCGTCATTTGATTTAACTCTAATGAAATTAAGTTAGATTATAGATAAACAGTTAAAAGTTATTTTTAGATCGGTCATTAAATAACAGAATCTTTTGTATTCGTCAAACAAAAGATTCTAAAGAGAATCGTCTACAAACACCTTTTAATCTGTTCTGCTGATGAAATTATATCATCCGCATTTTAATTTTTCTCTTGTTAACTAACGAACGAAACAATCAAAAATATTTTTTTCCCACAAGATTGGATATTAAGCTTCAAAAATAGAAAAAAAAAAATCGGAAATAATTCATCAATTTTTTTTTTTCAATAAAATAAAAAGAAAACCACTTTTAATGCTTAATATAACGACTTCGCATAAAAAAAAAAATTGGCTGCTGCATTTTTATAATTTTATAGAAAATTATAAAATTTGGTAACCGTTTTGCATTATTTTAATATTTTAATATATTTTACCTGATTAATTTTTTTTTCTTATATAATTTTAACAAAATTCGACAGGAAACGGTTAAGAAAAGGGCACGAAGAGTGAGGCAGAAACATCTGATGAGAAGATAAAAAAAAAGTTCAGGTATTTCTTACCTGTTAAAAATAAGATTTTCAATCTTGATCGATGGCAGTATATATATATATATATATATATTTTCTTTCCTTCCCACAATTCACCTCGATGGCATACAGTGGCGTATTTAACGGCGGGCGTACCGGGCGCGCGCCCGGGGCCCCAACTTCTGAGGGCCTACAAAACCCCAACTTTACACATTTTACTAATGCAATTATAATTACGTACAAGTTTTCAATCAATAGTAAAACATAATAGTATGTTTATATTCACTTATTTTCATTAACAATCAAAGCCCAAATACAATGACATACAATTAAGGTATGAAAATTTTATTAACCGTGCCAATTTCAAACGCATCGGAGAACGCTCATTTTCTTGTATAAAAGGAGCAAAAAATTAGAGTAACTAGGAATATTATGGAATATCATTTTGTTTTTATAATTTATAAAATATTCTAAAAAAGCTTATATAATTTCTCATGTGCTAATTACCTTCTATGGATATTCCCATATAACAAATTTAAATATGGTTGCCATTGTTTAAATATCTATCATGTAATTTGAAAAATTATTTAAAGGTGCAAAATTCTATATTGCCCAATAGGTGTGGGTTAAATGGAATAGTATTCTATTTTACAAATAATTAGAAAAACAGTATTTTCTTCC
>AYEL01086302.1:0-65036 GCA_000484575.1 Olivierus martensii
AAATTTATATAAAATAAAAACTATATGTCATAATTTTATTTTATATATGTAAATTTTGTTTATATATCTTGATAATTATGCAGCTCACTTGTTTAAAATTTTTATAAGAGAATGAGTATGCAATTTAGGAATAGTTTTTATATAAAAAGTGTTTTAAAAAATATTAATATAATTTTATTTAGCACAATTACTAAAATGGTGATAAATTTTCTTCATTAAATTTTTTTAAAGCTTTATTACAGAAGTATGTCGAAAACATCTTTTTATTAAGTACCAATTGGACAAGTGTTTTCTTGAGAAATCGAGATTTATTTATTTATTTATTCAATGAAATCTTGAAAAAATATACGGATTCATATACTTCGGAAAAGTTTTTTAACTGATACACGAACACATCATTCGAGAACTGGAATAATTTTAATATATTTTCTGGGCGATAAATAATAAGAATTATTGTGTTTCTTAAAAAGTGTCAATAAGAATTGAGTTTTGAAAATTAATCGCGAGTAAAATATATCAAATATTTCGCAATTTGTTTTAATAGCATATCTATTTGATGAATGTACTTATGTGGTTGTAGTTTGTTGTTGTTGTTGTTTTGTCTTGTGTTGTGTGTAACTTAATTTTGTTGTTACAGAGATCCAACTATACTCAACCGATCGGATGGATGGACTGTTCTCAAGCTTATTTCGCGGACGTCGGAGAACATCTACGCTATATTTATCTGCACAACATCGAAAACGACCTATCTGTCCTTATTGTTTGAAATCCTTTTACGACAAAAGTACCTTAAACAGGCATATGGCATCCATGGCTTGCAGAGCCATGCATCTTTGTTAATTATTTTCTAAGCCAAAGACATTATGCGACGTCACATCCTGTGCCAAATGTTTTACTTATTATTGGTATATTGTATGTAATTAACTGTTTCATTCGTGCATGTTAGTTTTTATATTTTTCTTAATTTAACCAGTTTTAGTGTTCCGAATCAAAGTTTGCCTAATATTATCTCTTTACGCGTTACTTGTTTCTTGTAAACAGTTAAAAAAATAAATAAATTACAAATGTGTACTTAGGTGAAATAAAATTTACATGACCAATCTATTTCATGTGCCTTTCTTAATTAATTAATTAAAATAAAATTGTTTTCAGTTTATTTTATATGTTAGTAATAACCAGTTACAATACAAATTATTGTATTAACAATTTAAAATTAATAATAAAATTTATTTATTAAGTTTACATATTTTTTTTTTTAATGTGATATGGAGTTTCTTTAAAAGTATTCTATTACTCTATGTTATACATTAAAAGTTTTTCAAATAATAAAAATGCTAAATTTAATTCTTTTTACATAGATTAGTTCATAAATTTTAATGTGTATGGTATACTACATATATATTTTTAATTAAAAAATAATCAAAACATTTTTTTCATGATAATTTTAACTTCTAAGTTAATGATAAAAAAGTCATACTTGAATACTGATTTTAATATTTTCTATTTTTTTTAACTATAAACTGAATGCTTATATAATAAATAAGACTATAAAATAATTTTATATTAAAATACATTATTTTTGTGGATATGTATAAAATATAACCACATAAAATAATAATAATAATGTATATTTTCCAATAAAATTTGATTAAAAAAATAACGATTCTTTTATCAAATTCGTTCAGTTTTATTTATTTTTTCATGCTTAAAGTTAATAGATTGTTTTGTTTCTAAGATTATCTTTATTAGTTTATTTTTGCTGTCAAGTTTAGATGTTTTATGATGTAATTTACAAATGGATTTTCATCATAAGAGTTACGAAGTAAGCAAGAATTATCTATCACGAAACACATTCAGTTTTATTCATTAATGTGATGATAGTGAAATAGAATAGATTGTACGTATTAGTAATATTAAGTTTTCTTTTTTTTTCTTTATTATATAATTCTTTTACTCCATTTGCCGAAACACTAAAAACAATAAGTGTATTTTCAGAGAGATTACGAATCCGGAAGTCATATCAATGCGAAGTATGTCATCGCACCTTCAGCGAAAAGTGCAATCTGAAACGACATGCCGAGATCCATGCAGCTATTCGAAGGGTTTACGAATGTGATCTGTGCACCCGATGGTTCAGTTGGAAAGATAATTTGGATCGACACAAACGACACGCCCATGGTCATTATGCTGCTTCCCTTCCTTCGCTTCCTCCTCCACCTCCACGTTAGAGAACATAATACGAAAAAACAAAAATCTTTAATGATTTTTCACAAAGTTCCTTATTTTTTTAAAATCACATTAAGTATGGGAAATAATAATAATGAAAGACCAATTTCGTTACATGCATTGTGTAATTCAATTTTTACCTCAACACATTTGGTTGTGATGATTCAGAATTAAGCAGCTGAATAAAAATGGTAAGAATGTATACGATGGAATCATTGAATATATTGATTTATATAAATATTGTATATATATACATATATTTATATCAAAAGGCTGCTCTGTTTTTTAATGTCATATTTAAAACATTTAATCAACATTCCTTAAATAGACTAAAGTTTTAAAAATATATTTATTTCTTGTTGAGTGCATATTACATACAACTGTTGACTCACTCGATCTTTATATGTTTCTCTGCTGTTTAAAAAAAAAGCAATTCAATGTTGAGCAGAGTTGACTTTTTACTAGTCTACTATTGATTCCTATATTACTGAAATAGAAATAGGCCTATGCGAATTTAATGTGACCACTCTGTATTTTGTCTGTGCTATTTATTATGTAATTACACTGTAACTACTACTTCTACTACTGCTACTACTACTATTACTACTATCTTAATTTTTCCACTTTTTCACTGTAGTAAGTGGGAATGTACTGGTGAATGTCGTCTATCAAATTTTCAGATACTTTCCGTCAGACATCAGGTTACTACCGTCAACGTCCCCAGTGTCCCGTCTGCAAGAAGCTGTTCTTCAATAAACAGACGTTACAGCGACACATGGACAGTCACAGGAAGGCTCGGAAGATCTACAGGTGTGATGTATGTGCCAAGTCATATTCGTTCGTCACAGGTCTCTACCATCATCGAAAGGTACACGAAGGCATCTCTCGCTACAAATGTGAATTATGCGATAAGACTTTTATGTACGATGCTGCATTAATGAAACACACTCAGAAAAAACATGGGCTTTATTGCGTATCTTAATTTGCTTGAATTAATGTAAATAGAATTAGTCTTCCCAAAAAAAAAACATAAATAAATACTCAGATTTACTTTAATATATTGTAAACAATTATCGCGTAGGCCTACATTTGTTTTTATAAATTATTTAAAACTAAATATATAGCTCGATAATACGAGATTTATTAATTAGATATTCATAACATAATTATGATTTAAAATACTTGTATAGGAAACAGAAATAATTCAGAAAAATTATATAAATTACTGGTTAGTTTTACATATAAAAAAATCGATATATGTTAAAAACATATAAGGTAATCATAATGTTTTTTCTGTTATTTTTATAATGATATTTATATTTATATAAACCAAGGTACCACTGTATTTTAAGAAATAGCAGGAATTTTAAATAATAACTAGAAGATACAAAAATACTTGTACACTAAAACAAAATGCACGTTTCAATTCATTTAAATTGTTTACTACTTAAATTTTCTAATTCGGTTCCATTTCTTCGAATTTCATTAAATTTGAGGTGTAAAATTTAGAAATCTAACTGATCTTTCCAATCGAAGCATTTGTAAGCGCTCCGTTGCATAATCGCTTACGGAAACAGTTCAAAAAGTCACTCCTGAAATGCTTAAAAGGGTGTTTCGTGAAACAGTTAATCGCTTCGATATTGGTAGACATTGATAGTTAGTTGTATAGAATATAATAATTAAACTTTGGGCTATTTGATTCGATACATTTATTTAAACATACATGATTTTTTAAATATATATTGTTATGTCTTATAGTTGCTTTTATAAAATTCCTATTATATCTCAAAATAGATGGTAACTTTTGGTATTACCAGAGCAGATGTAGTTTACAGCAACACCTATGGCAAGGGTCAAACTTGCGCCCCCATTTTTTTCATTTAAAGATAACAATGCTGAAACTGAATTATCTCCATCAAAATGAGATGATTTTCAATCTGCTTTAAGATATTTGTTTGAATGAGCAAATAGGTTTTTTTTATTTTTGTCAACAGATGACGCCACTTTCCACTCAGTAAGGATACTAAGTGTCGGGGCGAAACAAGCTCTTCCACAGGCTGCCCACCTGCGGAGGGGTCAGCCGGATTGTGGAGGACGGGGATCGACGGGCCGGGCCTGGACCCCATGATAAATATTTTCAAGGGGTGGGACCCGAGACTCGAACCCGGGTCCTCCAGAGTGGAAAGCCGAAGCGTTTCCACGCGGCCAATCCGGCCGACGAGCAAATAGGTTTGTAAAAATCCCTTTTTATTACTTTTCTTTAGGCCTCTCCACGAATTTCCACTGAAGAGGCACAAACCCAATGAGTCATTGTAAACTTTTACTTTATCAATAAAAATAGCGCCCCTTCTTGATCTGGCGCCATTGTTTGGAGTACAACTTGGCAGCTCTTACCCATGAATTATCTCTTCTAAGAAATAAAATGAAAGAAAAACACACACATATCTGCAACGTTTATCGAATAAGTCATTTGCCTGCAAATAACGGAAATCAATTAAAAAATTTGCGCCCCTAATCAAGTTTATCGGAAAAAGTCATTTACCAGAAAATAACGGAAATCAATTAAAAAATTTACGCCCCTAATCAAGCTGCGCACGTGGCGAATGCAGCTTTCGCCACGCCCTAGTTACGGCCCTTGGTATTCTACTGAATATCATTCTCATTATAAAATGATTTTTATAATTGGAATAATAATCAATATTCAACAGATTGAAAATGCTGACATTAATTATTGTTTATGATATATTTTCTGAGAAAATTAGCACTTGGCTTAGTTTGCTATAATGTTTCTGAAATAAATCTCAATTTTCGCGGATTTACTTATCATACAGATCATGGCGGCCGGATGGCCGAGTAGTAACGCTGTCGGCGTGCAAAGCCGGAGGGCCCGGGTTCGTGTCCTGGGTCTGATCCCGGATTTTTTCTGGGTACTGGGCCCGGTCCAGTGATCACTGTCCTTCAACATCCGGCCCCCCTCCACGGGTGTGGATGCAGCCCCGTGGTTGGAACTGGCCCCGCCCCTTTAGTAATCTCCCTGATTGGAAAGGGGGCGAAATATTTGCAAAAAAAAAAAAACATATAGATCATATTCAAACAGTTAATCTTTATTAAAATTTTCAAATTTTCAATTTTGTGAAATAAAATCAATTAAGAAATATTTGCACATGGATTATGAAGGCTGATGTTAGGATAGAAAATAATATTTAGCATATAAATCTATAGAACATACTATATATGATATATTTATAATATATTATATTCGTAATTTGTTTTAAAATTTAAATTTAGATTTTCTTTACTTTCTATATTTGGGATTTTCCAAATAATGATTGACTTGATCTACATCTATATTCTTTATCGAGCAAATCCTAAAAGTTAAATATAGAAAAATAGTAAATATTATCAATAATAAAATATATTGAAATACTAATTAATATATAAAATGGATATATCTACAAAATATAATGTTTGACTAAGTGTTTGATCCTTATGCTTTTCTACATCATTTGATCTATTGTGACCAAACTTTATATAGTAACTTCTTGTGACTCTACAGGTAACATGGTATCTCGGATCATGGGTACTTGAATTTTGATCCAAGAAGAATTTTGAGGAGCAACGATTATAATTTGATCAATTATTAGTATATAGTAATTAGATTATCAAATGCTGTACTTATGTTCTAGATCAGCGGTTCTGAACCTTTTTATACTGCATACCACCAATCTGAAAATTCAAAAATTTCAATACCACCAACAAAAATAAGCCTCCTATACAAATTGGAAGTCAAGATTATACACGAACCACTAGTAATACCTGTGATACTATGAATTTCATAAGTATAATAAAAGAATAACTCTCCGTTATTCTAGATCATACAAATTAAAACTCAATAATCCAAATATCGAAAATACCCGTTTAATCCTTTAGACTAGGAAGCACAGACTTGATAAGGCCAAGAGCCACCTAGATTCACTGTGACTTAAAGGAAGGCCAGCAAAATACCATGAAATTTATATATCATATCATGTTTATTAATTACATGTTACAAAGAAACATAATGAAAAGTAAATAAAGAATTTTTAATAGGATTCTTGGCATTGCATTGATTTTACAAATTTTTTGTTAGGTTCAACGTTTGTAGTAGCCAAACACAAAATTGCTTCTAAATTTTCATTAGTTAAGCGTTGATTAGTTGCTAGTTGTGCGCATTGCCGCTTAACTAATTTTTTAAATTCTTATTTAATACATATAAATACAATAAAAATAGAAAATGTTTATCATTATAAATATGATTACAGTAGAGTCCCGAAAACTCGGCACTCGATAACCCGGCAGTCCGGATAACTCGGCCACACCCTGTACAGTATGTATTCATTAATTTTCATTAGTAAAGGCTCTATGCCTTCATAAAGTATATACTTTTCCTTTGTTTAAGGGTATTTGGGCAGTTTAAGTTTGAGTTACAGTATTGCATTCTTTGTAAACTGTTGTATTCTCAAGCAACCAATACATACAAGTACTGTATTTTCTGAAGGTAACACTCGTACTTATTCTTTTTAAAACGTTTCCCGATAACCCGACATTTTCACAAACTCGGCCACCCTTCGGTCCACATTAGGCCGAGTTTTCGGGACTCTACTGTATTATTTTTTCTTTATTGTTTAAAAAGATTATTTTCGAACCATTGCAAAAAATAATTTCATATCAGAAAAATATTATTTGAAAATGATTTGTTCAAAATTACAAATAATATTTCGTTGATTGTATTATTTATTTATTTATTTTTTAATATAACATATGGTGAGGTGGACCGCCATAAATCAATGGAGGACCGCGGTCTTTGCATCGCTACTCTAGATTTTTGTTCGAATTTTGATTAACTGAGAAGGTTTAATATCGGAATATTACATATTTTTAGTGTTCCTGATAATAATTTTGGAATGTGTATATGAAGAGCTGTTCCTAGGCATTATGACGTCCTTGTGCATTATTTTACCATCCTTATTACTTGATCACCGTTGTGCATGCAAAATAAGAATAATTCTAGATATATTTTTGGGATTATATTCCAGGATTATTTTTAACAATTGTCATTTTACGAGTATATGCAGACAAATATGATCAACTAATAATGACATCAAATAATGCACAAGACCGTCATTGGATATGCAATATTATCATTGGAATAAAAATTTTGAGATTGGTCACCAGTTCCTAAAAGGTAACGTAATTATTGCATGTACATGATGTCACCATTTCATAGCAACGGATGATGACATAAAATATCAAGGACGTGTGACATTTTTGATTTAACAATAGGTTACCTTATAAATCTGTATTGTATAATTCGTCATGTTGTCACGATGATTACTTCATTGTAACATCATATGTTTGTTAAATCAATGTCAAAAGTGGACATAAAAGACAATGGATAAATTTCTAGAATGACATAATAAATAATTTATTACAATCATATTTATAATGAACTAGGCATCGTGATGGTGTAATAATTGATATTTTTAAATTGTATCATGTTTCAGAAATTCCGGGGAATGCGGGCATCCCTGCTAGTTATTAATAACTATGAAAAATAAAAATTTCGGTAATTTGAAATAAAAAGGACTTCAATACTTAATTAAGTGATTTAATATATATTAATATAGAAAAAATATTATTTTATGTTTTCGATGTTTCTCAATAATTAAAAGAAATTTAAAATTTCACCTTTCCAAGTGTACACTGCAGACCTTCAGCACAGAGGCAATACAGAAAATGTATATTAAATGTTATATTCCAACGCTTAAAAACGGTTGCATTAGGATCACATATATCTCCTAAAAGATAAATTCAATTCAATATATGCAAATAATAATTATAATTATAAAAGGATACTATTTAATTATTTGTTGATACCTTCTTTAGGTATTTTTTTACATACGGTATCGACAAACATATGAGCACAACATTCTGATTCATCGCATTGATCATGAGATATGCAATGACGTTCCGCCTGCTAATTCATGAAAACAGACAATATTCAAAAATAAATATCTTAAATTATATTACGAATATAAAAGTATAATTTGTTAAGCAATAAAATATTTTAAAATTATTATACTTGAACTGCTATAAACAATCCAAACGCAATGATAAAATATTTTATCATCATAAAAGTCGAACAAGGTATTCACTGAATGGATCGTCTTATACATATATTTATCTTTATAGTATCATAAATTCTCACATATTTAGAAATTCCCAGTCTCTTATCTTGCTGATTAAATTTTTTTATAAACTATCATTAAATTTTTAATTCTTTTTCTCAAATTAATAAAAACTCTTATAATAATATAGCTTAAATAAAATTTTAAATAAAAATTCAGGTTGTTTCAAAATGTAAATTGTTTTGTTTAAAAATTACTTATCAAATATGTCTTTTAGAAATTATTAGGAAATATTTAACAAGATTTTTCGTTAAATTTAAACGTCTTTAATGTCTTGTTCCAGATATCAGATGTATCACAGTCATGCTATGAATCAAGAAATTCTCAGATTTAAATCCGTTAATTAATTAATTTTACAATTTTATTTAAGATAGTAATAACAACATTAATTCCATTTGCAATAAAAAAATTTCATTATTATTTTAAAATAATTAGGCTATCTAATCTTTTTATCATTAATACTTTGCTCATTAAGCCAAATAATCTATTCGTTTCTTTATTAAAAGAAAAAGGTTTATCTCCCTCATGTATAATATTTCATAAATATAATATTTTGAATTTTAGGATAAAAAAAGCGTTGTCAGTTTTATCAGAATTTCAGATAAAAAATTTAGTAATTAATGTAAGAATTGTTGGATACTATTAAATAAAAACTGTAAAAAATAAATCAACAATCAGCTGTAACTTTCAACCAATAAAATGAAAGAAAAAAGAAAAACAACATCCAATTACTGTACTGTACATATATTCCTTTGATGATTGTCATGATGTATTTATATTTTCTATTGAGTTTTATGATATTATTTTCTGTAATAATATGTTTACTCAAACAGAATTTTTTATGCTTGTTTTAGTAAATAATATTAAAGTAAGCAAATATTTATTTTAAAAATTTATTTTTTTTTATCAAACAGAAAAAACATTGTCAGCCAGTGCCTACGCTGATGTACAGAGCGCCTTTTGTGCTGAAACCAACGTTGAGGAAACTGATTTCGCACCCTTGTAATAAATTATTTAATTTTCGAAACTACATTATTATTTTACAATACGATTTTTGTATTAAATATTTATACGCTAGTGTCATTTTTTTTTTAATTTTGGAAATTAAAAATTTTTTTCTGTAACCTAATGTAAAATATTAATTACTTTAAAAAATGTAATGAATTTTTTAATCATTTTTTGGCTCTTCCTATAGTTTAGCGCCTTTGTGCAGTGCAGAACCTGCATGCCCATTTTTACGCCGGCCCTGTTGTCAGCAAAATCTTGAATGCAGTCCCATTTTTTCTGCTACATATTCTTCAACAAACCGATCAACATTCGCAAAATTAATTGCCTACTGCACCTTATCCAGCAAGATGTCGTGGTTACATGAATATGCTAGGATATTGCCGTAAATTGGCAAAGGAAGATCTGTTGTCACGTAAAGACTCTTGTATGTTTATAATTTGTTTGATTGAAATATACTGTTGAAGTAAATTACTTTACTAAACAATAATCTCAACAGTAAATATTTCAAAGTAATAAAACTTTATAAATCTTTTCGTTTTATTTTTGAGTTGAATTTAGAATTTAAAACTATCAAATATATTTTTAAAATACACATTATAAAAAAAAAATATATTCAAATTATTTCAAACATCGGCAAAACTTTATAACTTATTTGACAGATGGCGCGATGTGTCTGCTATTTTAGCTTGGAATATTTGCTTTATGATAGATGTTACTACTGTATCTCTCAGAGAGACGCAATTATTGTATAATTATGCATAAAATAACACAAAAATCAAATAATTGTGCAAACATCTTTTACTGTATTAGAATAGATTTTTAAATGCTATTTTAATGATATTACTCTATTTTACGTGAGAAAATTCAGTCTAATCTGTACAGCCATTCGCATGTGGATAGTTTTGATATTAGGAAAATTTAGAGAAGGTGATTGATAGTTGACGTCAATCATGCTGATTATACTTGGACTTCTCATCTCGCCTTGATTGGCATAGCTTGTAAACAAAATATCAAAATGCGTTGATCTTTAAATCTTTCCAATAAATATCCCATTAATCAAGATACCAATTTATAAACACATATCAAGATTAGGTAGTTCTACTGGTGAAAACTGTTGCAATGAATATACGTCATCGATCATTTCTCCAACTAACAATAGGATTAATCATTTCTTGGTTTAAAGAACAGTAATAAAACAGTAAAATCTGAGTAGTAGACACGAAAAATTCAGAAGTGCAAAATTTCCTGCACTTTTTAGTGGTAAATATTCTCACAAAAGCCTTGCTGCTATTTTACCATACTTATATACTATCAAAAATATTATACTGTATTATGTTTATTTTGTCTGATAGATTTAGAAGCAAAGTTTATTTAAAACTGAAGATATACTGTTCAATCGTATTTGAGACGTCACTACTAAATTCTTGTACGATAATTATCTCACCAAAAGCATAAATGTGAAAATGGCCAAGTTCTCTTCTACCAGTTTGTTTGGCCACCAAAAGAGTAGAGATCTAAAACAGGTGCCAAGTTCCATTCCAATCCCAATGTCGAAAAATAAGATTTAAATACTGAAATAAATTGAATACAGTGTCACTTTCAGACTTTTATTTGGCAAGTTTTTGAGCTATAATAAGTTATTACCCAGCTATCATAGATATTAAAACTTGCCAAGTAAAAGCCTAAAGATGTGACACTGTATTCAATTTATTTCAGTATTTAAATCTCATTTTTCGACATTGGGGTTGGAATGGAACTTGGCACCAGTTTTAGATCTCTACTCTTTTGATGACCAAACAAACTGGTAGAATAGAACTTGGCCATTTTTCACATTTATGTTTTTGGGAGATATCAATACTTTTTGCTTAAAGTTATTATAATATAATAACTTTAAGAAAAAGTTGTTATTATTTATTTAACGTGTTTGTTTCGTATTATGAAACAAACACGCTAAATAAATAATAATCTAAGATAGCTAAATAACTTGTAAAACTTACCAGGTAAAAGACTGAAGATTGAAATTATATGAATAAATGGAATTATTTAAAATTTCTTTTTTCTCGTATCTTGTATCATGATACTGTTTCGTGTTGCGTTTGCGTTTCAGCGCCATTTTCTTTGTTTGACAACTGTTATTTTCTTGTACTGTACATCTGCAACATTGGGTCGTATAGCCCATTCACGATCCCTATTTTTCTAGTTCTACTTTTCTTTGTTTTTAATATAAGTTTATCCAAGTCAGGACAGTACAAAAATCTGAGGCTATTATATTTTACAATTGCAGTTTCTTGTGCTTTGATTTGGCTTGGGTCAAAGTTGATTAGATGAACTCCACTTAGCGTTTTAACTCTGAAGAGTGCTACAGAAGCTTGGCCACATCAGAATAAAATGTGGGCAAGTTTATGTAATTAATTATGTAAATATAATTAAAATAGTAAAAATATTTATACTTTTTACTGTTTTAATTATATCTTGTTTTTTGTACTCATGTATTCATTAATATAATGAATGCATATATATATTCATTAAAAAAGACTGCTATTATAGGCGACGCCGCACTGCCAGATGCGACGCGCTCAATCGCTTGGGGTGAAGTAAATAAATCACAAAATAATTGCAAAAATTAGCATTTTTAGAATTTTTCCTTTACCTGTATTCTAAGACCTATATTTGTGCTAAATTTCAAGTCTTTACGTCTACGGGAAGCACCATATAATTTTGATGAGTGAGTCAGTGCCCAAATTTGCGATTTGCTTTACGTCTACGCGAAGCACCATATAATTTTGATGAGTGAGTCAGTGCCCAAATTTGCGAGTTTCTGGGGCCTCTATCTCCTAGATACTTTGATATTAAAACTCGAAATTTTTACAGGATCGTGAGGGAATAAAGCTTAACAATATATACAATTTTAGTTTTACTAGCTTAATCGGAAGCGATGTGGAGATGGCAAATATGGTTTAAGTTGGTTCGTGTAAATATACACAGGATATGCGCCGCTCGATTTTCTGGGGCCTCTATCTCCTAGATACTTTGATATTAAAACTCGAAATTTTTACAGGATCGTGAGGGAATAAAGCTTAACAATATATACAATTTTAGTTTTACTAGCTTAATCGGAAGCGATGTTATGGGGATGGCAAATATGGTTTAAGTTGGTTCGTGTAAATATACACAGGATATGCGCCGCTCGAACTTTGCCTGGTGCACTGCTATACGCCTTGATCCATAACTTCAAAAAACTTTTTCATTTATCCGAATGACTTTAGATTCACCATGTTTGTACGAGGGTAAGTCAAAAATTATCTACACTTTTGACATAACTCTGCCTAAACTGTGCAAAATTATTTAAAGTAAAATTTGATACATAGAAACTATTTTTATTTTTATTTTTTTTGAAGGGGGTTAAACAAATAAGTAAATTAAGTTGTAGAATTATTAAAAATTGCAAAATGCTCGTCGTGTAATTTAAAACTTATTAAATAGAAATATATATATAATTTTTAATTAATTGATTAAACAAGATTTAAATCTTCTTTAAAAATATATTTTTAATGAAAAATTTAATGAAAACTGTAAGTGAAAATTTAAATTATAAATTATTAAAAATTTTCCTATTATTAAGATAAAAATTTTTCATGAACTAAACGGAAATAAATTAATTTTTTTTAATAAATTGCAATTTTTTTTATTTTTTTAATTTAATTACTTGTAAGCTTTTGCCATTTTTCAATATTTAAATTAGTTTTAATTAATTTCTGTCTTAAATAACTCGCGAAGTTTTACTTAAGCATCAGTAACATTTAAATGTAACATGTTCGATTTTACTCTTAGAAAAAAGTTTAGTGTAATTATTAAAATAATTAATTGAAAATTTTATAATTATCACCAGCACTTCTTGTATTGTATTGTATTGCAAGAAAGGGAGCTGTGCACAGCCCTAGCACTGCGATTATTAGTGGTCTATTGTGCACCCAACAGGATCATCTCATAAGAAGTCCTGTCTTAACCACGAAAGACAGTATTTTCTTCAATAGAATGATCCTGTTGAGAGGGCACAATAGACCTACAATGCGACCATCAGTTACAGTGCTAAGTCTATTGTGCACCCCCAACAGCATCATCCTATTGAAGAAAATACTCCCATCAGTGATCTAAAGCCCCATCAATGGTCTATTGTACACCCCAACAGGATCATCTCATAAGAAGTCCTGTCTTAACCACGAAAGACAGTATTTTCTTCAATAGGATGATCCTGTTGAGAGGCACAATAGACCTACACTGCGACCATCAGTCACAGTGCTAAGTCTATTGTGCACCCCCAACAGGATCATCCTACTCCCATCAGTGATCTAAAGCCCCATCAATGGTCTATTGTACACCCCCTACAGGATCATCCCATAAGAAGTCTTGTCTTAATCACGAAAGACAGTATATTCTTCAATGAGACTGTAAACAGATCTTCTGGTGCAGGAAAATACAACCCAAGAAGATCATACCCTGACAAGGCCCTGAAAGAGCCATACATTCACACATAATGTGAAGAGAAGTTTCATCACCACTTCTTAAAATTGTTGTTTTAATTTCGGGAATATAAAATTACCGATTTGTAAAGAATTTCACAAATTCAATTATTTATCTTAATTTAATTCATTAAATAAAATTCTGTCATTTTTACATAAACCACTTCAACTTTCTAATCTTCAAAAGATGTTATAATAAATTTATCACTTCTTAAAATTGTTGTTTTAATTTCGGGAATATAAAATTACCGAGTTGTAAAGAATTTCACAAATTCAATTATTTATCTTAGGATTTTATTTAATGAATTAAATTGTCATTTTTACATAAACCACTTCAACTTTCTAATCTTCAAAAGATGTTATAATAAATTTACACTAAACATATATTTACAGTCCGGTCTCTTTATTTGCGGTTGATACGTTCCACAGAAAACTGCATATAAAAAATCGCACAAAAACAGACCTAACTTATGCTGAAAAATTAGAGATATGTTCCAATTCTGATTAAAAATTAGCCGCCATATTGTGATGTAGGAAGATTTATGATGACGCTTACGTAAGCAAAGCCAAAACAAACTTTTGGTTTCTAACAGGGCCGTAACTAGGGCATGGCGAAAGCGGAATTCGCCACAGGCGCAGCTTGATTAGTGGCGCAAAATTTTTAATTGAATTTAATTGAATGACTTTTTTCGATAAACATTTGCACACATTATTTCTTAGAAGAGGTAATTCATGGTTAAGAGCAGCCAAGTTGTACCCTAAACAAAGGCGCTAAGTCAAGAAGGGGCGCTATTTTTATTGATAAAGTAAAAATTTACAATGACCCATAGGATTTCTGCCTGTTCAATGAAAATTCATGGAAAGGCCTACAGAAAAGTAATAAAAAGGGATTTGTACAAATCTGTTTGCGCATTCAAATATCTTACAGCAGATTCAAAATCAACTCATTTTGTTGGATATAATTCAGCTTCAGCATTGTTATCTTTAAATGAAAAAAAATAAGGGGGGCGCAAGTGTGACCTTGCCACAGGCGCTGTGTACCCTTCTTACGGCTCTGGTTTCTAACCCATTCAGCAGTTCGCCAGAATGATAATGACGTTTACTGACGTCTATATTAAGAGAGTATAAGAGGATATGAGTGGATAGTTCATTATGGTACAACCAGGAAATCCCGAATTTGCATGAAAAATGCACCGCAATAACTTCAAAACCGCATAAAAAAAAGATCCGACTCTTTATACGGTTCTCTTACTTTTTTAATCCTATATTTACTGTTAATCGATCATTTTTTTCTTAATGTGAGAAACTGTAATATCTAATCTCTCTAATAATCAGTTCTTTTGATTTCGACCATAGAAAATTCAATTTTCTATCTTTAGTACTCTCGAGAATTTCTAGTTGCGTATGCAGATTCCATTTTCATTGAATTATTACTCTATTTAGCATTTCAATTGTTGCCTACTCTTTACTCAATCAAATTTACTGAGCCATCCACTGTAATTCCGTAAACGTTAATAGAAACTTACCTTCTTCTTTTTTTTTTTTTTATTTCCTCGAAATTTGTGAACATTAGATACAAATATGCCGTCGAATCATTAAAATTCTCGTATTTAAAGCAGTGTTTCGTTTCATTAAACGGATTATATGATCAGATTTTTCTCAATTTTCGACGTAATAAAAATTAAAATCGTATCAGTCTTTAAAGTAAATATTATATACATGGTCAGAAATATTAGGTAAATATTGAACTCACCTATTTTATTTATTTAATAGAATATAATAATGCGTTTTATATAGCTTTCATAAAAGTTTATTATCCTGCAGAGAACATTTTTATGGTTATAATAGACTGTAACAGAATGTAACGATGTTATTTATTGTGCTAAAAATGTTGTTATATCTGGTAATATGTAACAAGGTTACAAGTAATAGATTTTTGCTCCAAACTTTTACGAATATCTAATCCAAAAATGCTTTCAAAGTAGACAAGACAAGACTTTTATAAGATAAAAATAAATATATATATATATATATAAGTTTATGTTTAAAGTAAATGCTTTTTTCGAGTTCAAAGTATGATAGAAGAAAAAAAAATTTTTCTGTAATACAAAGACGAGTATTATTTTTATTTATTTTGTGAAGTAATTTTGTAGAGATTTGTAGAAAAGTCGATGGTCATTCTTGCTTGAGCGCTTGCGTTGTCAACCTTGAGACTGCTGAACCGATTACGTTGTTATTCAATTGCTCTTTGTTACTCAGATCTAAACCTCTTAATATCATCCATAAATCCTTTTTGAACAGAATTAAACAAAACTGTGCTACAGAAATGCATTTTTTCGTTGTGAATTATTTAGCAAACGTTCTTTTTTTTTTAACAATTTAAAGTGATCAGATTGCTGTTGAATAATTTTGTAAGCTTTCGTATGAAAATTATAACAATACACAGTACTCGATTTCTTATTATGACAATAAATTTATTGATAAATAGATTATTTTTTTTTTAGTACGTGATGTTCTGTCGTCATCGTAGTAGTTCACATAATTGTTTAAACGTCATAATTTATGACTCAGTTGACGTCATTAACCAGAAGTTGCTAGTTGCAACTTATTGCTTTGATTAACCCCATGTCAAGTAGATGATTTACGGTTGCGAAATTCTTCTCCAAAGTGTGACAACAACTTCAACAGATTAATTAATACTTCAAGTTCAATAAAAAAATTTTAAAACTCAATAAAATTCCTAATCAACTTTAATGTATCTAGTCAAACTTCTTGAAATATTTTCACATTGTATTTTATAACAATTCATTAAGTTTATGCAGAATTTATGATTTTCCACGCATAATATTTTTAGAAGAAGAAGAAGAAAAAAGTATACCAATAATAATTTATCACAGGGAAAATTCCTCTTCGTATCACGAATTTTTTTCCCTCTATACAGCGTGTGTATTCTTGAATTAAAAGTTTTCAAGAGGATTACGCCACAAAATCTACTAAGTTATAATGGACAGTTGCCATTTTTTTTTTTTTTATTGCACACTTTTTTAATGAATATCCAATCCTTCAATAGTTTGCATGGATCATTATATTTACAGAGGGTATTACTATAGCGACACAACTTATTTTTCTCAACAGAGATTATATCTCTCTCTCCAACAGTAAACAAACTGCAAACAAAGCCTTTTGTACCTTGTATCATTTCGTGAAGAATATCACGTTTATCTGAAATATGAAAAGAGTTTCATAAAATTTCAACTATTATTATTATTACTAGAAATAACCCGCTCATATAAATGAGCGGAAATTTAATCTTGTGATTTAATTTTATACCTCCGAACTCGTGTAGGGAATCCAAGAGAGAATCGTAAAATGGCATCCATTATTACATTACAGCGCCATCTCGAAATTCTGTCTTTTTATAGGAACTACAATTTCGATGTAATTTTTATTCTTTAATTTTTAAATTATTAATAACAACAAATAATTTTTACTGTCGCAGACATCCAAAAATTAGACCTTTCTAAAAAAAATCTACTTGGCTGTCGCAGATATCCAAAAATTAGACCTCTTTTAAGATACTGTATTTATAGATATCGGTACAGTAGTTCAACCGAAAAAAAGACATCCAGCCAGCCAGCCATGTTTGACTATTAATAATAGGGAAAATTATTGGTTTAGTAATAAAATTATAAGGGTTTCCATTATATATGGTGCATCAGGGGAACAGTAGAGTGAAATGTGAGCATAGTGCAGTACTTAACCCTTTTATGTGGCTGTGTAATGGAAGAAATTATTCGATAGTTATTGATTAACAAATACAAGAAGGAAAATTTTTAAGAATTTATCTTTACAATTCGTTATTATTCAAGAAGAATCGTTACATTTTTTCGCAACAATCAATTCGGCCTGGGAGATTCTAAGCATCACATGTTCTTACATTATAATTGTAAGATTTTTGTTTAGTTTTCGTGTTCAGACGTGGTCTGCATAAAGAAGAAATCTTTTTTTTTAACCTTTTTAAATATAAATTTAGACGATTTTCTTTAAAAAATGTTTCACTGTGTTCCTGTAAAGATTTTATCCATTTTTTTTTTGAAAGAATTATCTAATGTGTTTAGACGTTAATCTCCAATTCTTTTTTTTTTCCATGCAAGTTTGTAGATTTCTGGAATAGCAACATCTGTTGAGGATAAATACACAAATGTTGCAGTAACACCATCTCCCATACTCTTTGTCTTTCACCTCTTTTCCTACTCACAGTAAAAGAAACCTGTCTCTAACTAATCGATCAAAAAAAGTTTTCTTTTCCTTCGATTTTTACACTAAACCTATCGATGTTGCGGCCATGTTTACCCAAACAATGACTGCTAGGTAATCGATCTTCGGCTAGTACTACTCTGAGTATTCGAGTTAGTGATATCACCAGATTAGATTTAATATTTGCGTTATAATCGCGAATCGATTGTTTTTCGAATTTTTGGATAGGAAAACTGTTAGTTTTAAATAATAATTTAAGACACAAAATTTAATCCTTTTGTCATAATTTCGATGAGAATTCTCTTAATTATCTTCTAAAATCGAATTTTCTTTTGGGCCATTCTTTTGTTTATGTACTGCTAATCGTGTTATTTTAATAATTCGTCAACTCGAGTAATCGATATTATTGCAAATAAATACATCGAGAGCATAAACAGTCAATAACAACGATGTTAATGATTGGAGAGACTGTTTCGATGGCGAATGTTAATTGAGATAATATTGTAATGTTTATCGCGGCCGGAATAATGACATTTCTCTTAAAGTTGTTATCTTCATCTGAGGTAAAGGAGCAAAAACTGGATCAATCGCTTTCCTGGCTCGATATAAATTGGTTTACGTTGTTCAGCTGTTTAAATACTTGGTATATTTATTTATCATCGCTTTTCACAACAATGACAAGTGATTTTGGAGAACTATAAACTTATTAAACAATATTATTTATCTAATATAGAGAGAGAGATAGTGAAGTTGTTAAAGGCATTATCATCACATATAGACCCGTAATATGATACGTAAATATTTATTTTGCAATTAATCATCAAAAATTGTCTTGTGTCTTATTTTTGAGGAAACGTATAACACGTTAATGTCATTATTTTCATGAATTATTGCCGTAAAATGACATAGAATATTAACGATACTGATGATATCATTGTCCTATTAATGTTATTTCTTAAAAATAAAAATTGTTATAGTTAAATCTAAGTGAGTAATATTAATTAAAATTATTCTAGATTTACAATACATTAATTTTAAAGTACTGCATATTTAATTTATCTGAAATCATTAGGATTATAGTCATGGGTTAATTAAAAATTAAAACTAGAAGTTAGCTTAAGATGATTATATTTAATGCTGTCGTTTTGATGCTTGCTTAATTATGACTTCCAAAAAAAAAAAATAAATTACTTTTTATGACATTATTTTCTAATGGTTTCAGTTAATTTCTGTAATAAAGTATCAAAATTTTGCATGAAAAATGAGTGTACATGGTTATAGGCTTGTAAAATAATTTCAATTTTTCGCTGCAGATTTATAAATATTTTTCTAGAATAAATTATTGAACAACTGTAACTATACGCTTATTATATGTAATTAAACATATATTGATCATCCATTCAGTAATTATAATTAAAGATAAACAGCAGTTTTCATTTATAATCATTAAAGTTTCACGTGTACCATCTTTAAAATTCTCTCTCTTAAACGTCAGTCTCTTTCAATCCCTTCTATCGTCTTTCACAAATATTTAATTTATATTTTTATAAGATGATGATAAAAAAAATATTATCGACAGTCGAAAGTAATAATAATAATGTCATAGAATATAAACCAAAAGACGTGTTTTGAAAAATCTATATACGTCCAGTCTTGACACTGCACATTTTAAAATTTGAATTTAATGTGCAACGTTTCAGTCAAACGAAATATTTTATTTTTCCTGAAAAAATTTTAAATAAATTTAGAAAGAAAAAAAAATATATAAAGAATAAATTTTAGACCTATATTGTTTTTTATTCAATAATATTAACATGATTTTTTAGTTAATTAATGTACTGTAAACCAAAATTTTTCTCCAGATGAGAATATAATTTGTGATAAAGAAAATGAAGATCATAGCAAATAAGCTAAATTGTATTTTAATAAAATGACAAGATTTTCTAAACTTTAACCCCAGACGATCTAAATTTTGAGGGGCGTAGGGGATATAGAGTATGGAGTTTGGACAAAATAAAAAAAATATATAGTTAAAGGTAAATTATTAAAAAAATTTGCAAATTTGTTATATTAGGGTGATCCAAGGGGGTGACCATATTCTATGCATAGTCATACCTCACCTTATGTCGTTAATTCGTTCCAAGATTTGCGACGTAAGTCGAATAAACCCTTTAAAAATGACGTAGACCCTCTATAAATAACCTGTAACGTCAGTAATAACATTTTAAAGCTTCTAAATAATTCTACAAATTATTTTGCATATTTTAATCATTATTTTATCCATATTTATGTTGTCAATGTACTCTTGTACGCAGCGTATAAAGTTGAACAAGAGTGAACTTCGGCGTAAAGACGCAGCGTCTAGCAATATGTAGGAAGTGACATCCTAATCATCGATAAACCGACGTATTTACATTGCGTTTTACGCCTGTGAGACCGAACCTTTAGTAGACTTTAATTTTTTCCTATTAAGAAAAAAACCGACGTAAGTCGAGGTATAATTGTATAGTAGAAGTTAGGAAAAAGAATTCTTCAGAAGCTAATTTTTTTAAATTAAATCTAGTTAGTCTTTTTTTAATATAAACAATTTACTTATTAGTAAAAAACGAAACAATCCGGGACATTTTTTCAAGCTGGTACAAAGGCTCAAAAATCGGGACTGTCCCTGCTAATCTGGGATGTTTGGCCATTTTAATTTTAAGAAAATTGTATTAAATTTTCATTCAAATTTCCATTCGCTTTATCAACAAATCTAATAAATTATAAGTAAAACTTTCGTCTGGTGATACGTTATAAATATGTTCATCAGTCAAAAAACAGTTTCAAATAAATAGAATTATTTTTAAATTTTCATTTGTTGCCATGCTAGCTGGAGAATTTAAAATTGGTACACGTGTACTGTGGATGGAAACAATCATCCAAAATTTGAATACTCTGCGATGTGTTTTGTTCTTCAGATACTTTAATGACCGTCTGCCAACAGTGTGACAGGAAAGCAATTATACATATTGTTGTAAAATATATGTAAAATCCCTTTTAATGACCGGAATATTATTCATGCATGACAAATTGTTTCAGAGATATCAAAGTTTTTAATGTTTCAAACGGCCATCATCATCTAACGACATCATCTAGAATACTCAAATTTAACATACGTTGGATAATGATGGATGGTTGTCTAATAATTAACGATTTGTGATTCTTGATATCTAGATGAGGGAGGAACAGAAAGGGGAAAAATGATACGTGTAGAGCTAATTTTTTTAATCGGCAGTTTAAAAAATTAAATTTGCTCTCCGATTTTCCAAAAAAAATGTTTTAATAAACTATTAAAAGTTCCACTTTCATATCCATAAATAATTTCATAATATATTATCACATTATATACATTTTTAATATATAATTATTTCTGTGTACTTCCAATAAATTTTTAATATAATTAATGATTTTTAATTGCAAGAAAATTATATTGAATTTTCTTTGTATCTATTAAGTTTTACGATAATTTCTGTTACGAAAATAACAAAAAATAAAATATAGAATTTATACGATATCAAAATTAAATTCCTGAACAAATTTTTGCAATTTTTGTAATAATTTTAAAATTTAATGTGCATAAATAAATAATAATCTTGGAGCTACAACAGTAATAAAATTATTAACAATGCAATCATAAACACTTCCTAAGATACAGGGTGAAGAAAAATTTCGTCGTAAGCTTTTGTGTACTGATAGGCAGCATCGAAACAAGTCAAATGAACATAGGTCTAAATGGCACCGTTTTCGAATTAGAACCCTTCAAAGTAGGGGTTCTTAACTAGCATTTAGTTCCTATACTCCCAGCATTTGTTTCCCATACCCTCAGCATTTGGTACCCATACCTCTTGGGGGTATGGGAAGCAAGTACTGGGGTATGGGACTTATCTCTAAAGTACACTACAGTATCACTAAAGTATCTCTAAAGTACAGTAAATTCAAGCTGTTGATATAGTTGAAATCATACTATCAACTAATATAAGGAATAGTGATAATTATTTCGACAGACAAGTGAAGGAGGTATGGGACCATTAGACAATCCATTGAGAGTCTGGAGTTATCAAAAGGTTAAGAACCTCTGCTCTAAAGCTAGGCAATCGTAATCGAGTATGCGAAGCGTCGCGTTGCCACGCATTGAGTCGCTCGCCTTCTTACTAGTATACTAAAAAGTCTGCTCTCCACAGCTTCTACTCATGGACGTATGCTTCCATGTGATACATGTAAAACATGCATCACATGGAAGCTGTGAAAATCAGAATTTGTAGTACGGTAGTGAGTAAGATGATCAACGACGCAATGCGTGGCAACGCGACGCGTCGTGACGTTTCGCATATTCCATTGTGATCGCCTAGTTTTAAAGGAACCTAACTCGAAAACGGTACCATTTAGACTATACGTTTATTTGACATTTTCGACTTGTTTCGATGTCCCTTATCAGTTTACAAAAGTTTACGACGAAGTTTTTCTTCATTATGTATTTTTAACATTTTAAATCTCTCATCATCATGCTTTAAAAAATAAATCTAACAACGTTAGAGGAATTTTAAAATATTTTAAATCTGTATAGTTTTACATTTGATTTACAATTTTAGCAGTAAAATATTTTTAAATATATATATGAATAAGTAATGAAGACGAATAACGCTGCAATAGCAAACAGGATTAAATTTTCATGGTCACTGAGTTAATACTAAGAGCATCATTTTTGTATTTTCTGTTTTAAAATATATATATGAATAAGTAATGAAGACGAATAATGCTGCAATAGCAAACATGATTAAATTTTCATGGTCACTGAGTTAATACTAAGAGCATCATTTTTGTATTTTCTGTTTTTTTAGCATACTTTCCGATAAAAAAAACTAATTTTTATAAATTTCCTTCAGTATTAATGAAAGCAAAACATTGACTGGGGCTGTACACAATATTGGATTTTTTTTTTCTTCTTTGGACGGTAAATATTATCTTTTAATAAATTAAAAGAACATGATTATACTATCTACTTGGATTTATGATCTACTACTTGGAAATATAATTACGTTCTTTTTTTCGAACTGCATTAAATATATCCGTATATTTCATTTCTTGACTACTGAATTTGGAAGAAGACATGTGGACATTAATATATCACGAGTTACATAAATATATCAAATATTTATATATCAGATTTTGATATATTTATATAACTTTACAGATGTAATAAATATATCAGAAACTGAAAAAAAGTATAAATGAATAAAAGAAAGTTATCGTAGGACTGGTAAATCCTTTAAAATATAATGAAATAAAACTCTTTGCATTGTGTTCTAGTTATTAAAAAATATTAAAAATATCTCGCTGCACTACAGTAATTATCTTCAGTGGCTTTCAGAGGGGGGCAAGAGAGGCGGCTGCCCCGGTTCTCACGATTTTAGGGGCCTCAATTTATAACTCAATATGTTAGAAAAATATATCTGTATATTTTTATACTGTTCGAGCTTCACTCTGTGAAAATCTGAAGTTTTGTCTGAATGTTTTCGCTTTTTTTTTGTACCACTGTATATTTGTCAATTTGTTTTTTTCCCTTCTTTTTTTTTGAAGTGCCTCAAAAATATCAGTTGCCCCGTGCCTTGCATTTTTTCTCTGAAAGTCCACGTTTATCGTAATATGTACTTCTTATAGAATTTATGAAGTTATTACGCTTTAAAATATAGAAATTTGAAGGTTAAAAGGAAATATTTTAATGAAATTTCATTTTTTTAAAAAATCAAGTTTGTAAAGATTGTATTCTGTTTCGACATCGATGTTACTCAGACAGCGAAATTATGAAGTGTATCGATCGCCATTCGCAACAGAGAATTGCCCTTGTTGAATGTTGTCAGAATGCAATAGCACTTAAATTAAGTGGCAAGCATTTTAAAAATCACCATCTTTTAAAAATTTTAACAAAAGCAATCATAATAATTTAGAAAATTAAAGCCAAATTGTTAATATAGTGTGTGGTCATAAAAATAGTTAGAAAATTCGACATAAGATGGCGCTAAATGTAATTAGATGCCATTTTTTTTTTTATTACTCAGGACTACTATATTTGAACTGTAGCCAAATCAAACACACATATATATATATATTTATGTACTCCATAAATTTATATTAAAATGTAATATAACCACATGAGACTAGTCGTTAAAGTTGTTTTGGCAGTTAAACTTTAAGCAGAAATCGTAGATCTTAAAAACACATCCACCATAACAGTTCGTATCTGTCATTACAGTGTTGACATTTTCGTTTCGCAATCGCATCAAACTGATTAGATAAATAATTATATTAATAAAAGAAAAAAAAAATAAAATGCACTTATCACACTCATAAACAAGATAAACTCAGTGGAGCGATCGTGTCTAATGCAATTGGATTATACTTGTTAAGGTAGGTTGTTTTTTTTTTCATTATGGCAGTGAATAAATGTGATTATCATTCATTTAAATATTTATTTTTACATTTTTATATGAATATTATGTCTAAAATTATAGAAAAAGACAAAAAATGCGATCATTGTTAAACGTTCGTTGCTTGTTAGGATGTTATTTTTAGTCAGGAGTAATTAACGATACGATAGATTTATAATTTGATGTCAAAATGACATCAATAATCACATCATAAGCTGCTGTAATTGCAAATAAAGAACAAAATAAGCGTATTTTATGTCACTTTAAAATATATTAAATCTTTATTTATTAAAAAAGAATTAATTAAAACTTGCATTCCCTATTCGCTTGTTGTCTTTCCACACGCATTGAATAGCAATAAAATTTACTATGTCACGTCTATTTATTTATCAGTGATGTCTCGTCGATATTCTATTGAGAAATATTTGTTTACTGTCTTATCTAACTGGAAATTTTTAACAGTTATCTGATATCCCTGTAGTGTTTATTAAAAAAATTTGATATTGCTTAAACTTTTGACGTAAAAGAGCAGTTTGAGGATTCCATTCTTAAGAATTTTTTTGTTGTTTATTAGCAGTTTAATTTGGGTTAAAGTAATAAAAAAAAAATAATCAAATTTGAGATGTGTGTATGTAAAATGATTTTCGAACGTTACTGAAATAACAAACTGACGTGTGAAGTCATATACCGAAAAGTCCAAGACAAACATTTACTTCCTGGAAGTTAAAGGAAGACCTTGAGTGACATCACGATTAGCAGAGAGGTGTAAAAGATGTTTAAGTGGAAGAAATTAAACGTTAGAGTAAATAAGGAAATACGTGTAATCGCTACATTAATGATGTTTCCAAATTTTGTCCATGTGAGTTCGTATTAATAGGCGTGATAGATAATGATATCAGTTCTACTTTTGTCCATTTTATCTCAATAGATGCGAATAAAATTCGAAATTTAATCGATTAATCTATTAATCTTTATTTCAACATACATAAATTATCGACAATAAGCAGTGGTGTTATTCATCCGGATCGCACAGGTTCGGCCGAACCGGTTGTTAAAGTTTTTGTTCTCTTCCGATTGTTATGATCGGTTACATTAAATGTGGGAGCATGAAAATTAAAAAAGAAAAGGAAAATGATATGAAACATAAATTTTATTTACGAGTGTTTACTTATTTCGACTACTTTTTCTTTAGTGATATAATAAATCTGTTGGAATAACTTGAACAGATAGCGTGCTCTTGAATATACAAGGTTGATTCAGAAGGTTGGGGGGAAAAATTGAAGAAGCATGTAAAGGAGGCAATTTTAAGCGAGTTCTTAGGATCATTTTTTCATTTGGGCTTCGTTAAAAAGATATAGTACCTGAAAGTTTTGTGACGTCATTTTCTCTAAGTGTAGTATGTAAAATGCCGAAAGTAAGCCATTTTTAGACCGGTTCTATTATTGATAGTCTGATAACAGATCGATTAAATACTCTTAGGGATGGCAACATTTATTATTCGAAGATTACATTAGCACGGATACAATTGTACGGCGCCTATGCACAATTTTACAAAAGTTGTTCGAACTATCGATCACCACATTCAATGCAAACCTAACATTCTTGGAGATTCTTTCAAAAATCCCCGGCATTCCATGTATCACGTCAGATACGTCACCAAACTTTCAGGTGTTATATCTTTTAAACGAAGCTCTAAATCAAAAAGTGACCCTAAGAACTTTTGCTTATAATTGCCTCTTCTACATGATCCTTCAATTTTTTCCTCAACCTTTTGAATCACTCTTGTATGCTAGTACAGTTCACGCTTACATCTTTCATAATAGTGCGTTAACCGGTACAATATTTAGACACCAGACATCAAATTTAAGCGAACCGGTTGTTAAATAATTTAAATATCCCCACTGACAATAAGTAACGTTTGAGATACTGATAAAGGCTAGTTTTTTTAAACTTTAACTGATTTGAATAACCGGATTTCTGTTTAAAAACTAATCTTCCACATCTTAGTTCGCCATTTTATGCTCTAGGTTTCATCCATTCGTTTGATGTATTGTGTGCATCCTCCATTTTTGTCGTAATTAACACTCAGTTGGCCTACAACTTGCTTACACCATAGGGAACGAATTCCAGCGTTAGTAATTCAGTAATTCTTCGCCCTGTATCAAATCCAATTACAAGACAGATACGATAAAGGAATTTTAAATTGTTCACCTCTTCTCCAACTTGCGAACTGAATTAGTTTTCTTCTTCTCTGGGGATTTTCGGTTCTTTAGTCGGTTCTTATAAGATCAGTTAGGAAAGAAGAATAGAAAAAATAATAATAATAAAAAAAAAATACTTTTTGACAGATTTGACATCTCTCTAATAACGATCGAAGTGACTTCTTTTCTATTGGTTAAATTCCGTGAATTAGTTTTCTCTCTTCTCTTTGTTCCTTAGATCCGTCATCTGTCAGAACTTAATCCAAGAAAAAAAAAAAAAATGCATTTATTTAACTAAACAATAGATAAATATATAACTGTCAGAGAATCAATACATTCTAAACAATTAAAATTCCTAATATGCGAGTTAATTTAAATCTAATTATTAATTTTGTTATTTTTCTTTGCACATTAAATATTTATAGAAAGAGATGAGTCGAAATTAAGTAATTTACAAAGCTCGAAACTAATTTATTATCTCAAAATTGTTGTAAACCTTAAATTGTATAAAGCGAAAAGTAGATTGTTGACAATCAAGCCCACATTAACTATTGACTTTCTACCACAAATCACGCCTTCCACATAGTAATAGATCAACTACAAGCTTTCTGAAGTGGTATTAAATTTCCAAGTAATTATCTCGAGTGTTGATACATTGCAGACAATGCCAAGAATGAAAACAAATAGATGTATTCACTCTAACATTAAAAACAAAAATTATTTATAAATTGCCCAACGTAAGATATGTCTTTCTGTTATTATACATCGAAACTTTGGAGGATATACTAATTAGATATTTAATTATTTCGATAAATTTATCATAAATTTTTTTTATTAGATATCGGTATTGCATCGAGATCTACTCATTAATGTCTTCCACATATTTTATCGTGCTTAATTAAAAAAAAAAAAAAAAAAAAAAAAAAAATAGACTTAACTAGAGTAAGTAGCTAAAAAAAAAAAAAAAGAGAGAGAGATCGATGTACAGCAGTTTATCAATGATTAAATTAGAGATAATTCAGTTAAATTTTCAATTTTGACGATTATATTTAATAATTCAGACGTTAAATTCGATATTCTTTAAAGAAAATAACGTTTTTTTACTGATTTAAATGGTGAAGACCTTCAGAAAAATTAATAATAAATTTTAAGAGAAAAGGAAGATTTTGAATGTGGTTAAGTTACAAAGATGTTTTCAAGTTACCACAATGAAAAGAAGCAGAAATAATTTCTGATTTCCAGTCGTAATTTATGTTCGGTCCGACTTTTTTTTTACGTATTAAATGAATTAAAAAAACAAAATTAAAACGATGTTTTAACTCGGAATGACTACATTAAGCTTGAAATTTTATCTATATTACTCGAAAAATAGATTATCATTACGCATTTTATTATCATATATATTCCATTAATATCACTCGGAAAGTTATGAAGTCCCTGATGAGTGTTTTAAGGCGCCACAAACACTCAAGAATCTCCAAAAGAATAACGATTATTTGTCTGGAGAATGATTAATGTACTTAGCTCCTCATACGTCGATTAACTAGTTCTATAATATCTGTTATCGCATTGAATAGAGTTGATCCGTTTGGATAATTAAGTTAAACGGATGAGTTTGTAGTTTGATTCTTATCTACGGGTTATAACAATGGACATTTCTAATATATGGTTGCTATATATTTAGATAAGGTTATTCCTTCTCGATTTCTCATGCAAATGTTGTAGACGTATACTAATTCGATTATTAAAACAGTTTTTTTTTTTTTTATTTAAATCCAATAATTATTATTAATTTGATTTTTACAAAGTGTGGAATAAATCCTTTCGATTTTTTTTACAAATGAAGAATTTCGCAAATGATCTTTTTCTGCACAATTAATTTGATTTGAGTTACTTTTTTTTTGGAGGATAATGTCATTTTTCTTCTGATCTTCTGAAAGAAACCATTATGATTGCTTTACTAGAGTCAATCTTCTCTCCACAAAGTCTTCTGAAATTCTATCAAGATTAAGATGTTTTTATCTTCCATGAAGCATTTGTTCTTGCTTCTCATAAAATGCTCCATTGCATTTTTTTTTTTTTTGTTCTTCTTTCCTTCTTCAAGTAATAATGCTCTCTAATCATAACTTATAACGGAATTTATTAATGTTTTCCTCCTCCTTTTTTTTTTCTTTCCAGAAATTTCTGATAAGTATTGAACTCCAGGATTTATAGCGTAAAGAATAAAACGAGAAAGCTTACTAAAAGCTTAGTTTGTTTCGGTATCTAAATTCCATTTATCACAATCTTATTAGCATTTTTTTTAACCTCAATTTTTTTCTTAACCGTAAAAAATTCAAAAAATTGCACAGAAATATTTTTTTTTTTATATGCAATATAAATTATCGACAATAAATTTAAATATTTTTATCAATTATTTTGCGCTATTTATCAAAACAAAACAGTTCGTTATCGAATTTAAACAAATGGAATTTAGAAATAGGAAGTTTAATGTTTGTGGTTCACTCACAGGATAATTGTGTACGATTTAATTGAATGAATGACTCCTAGAACCATTGTTACCAGTCGGTTCCATCAATGAAAACATCAAGAATCAATCTAAGTCCAAAGATAGCTTATTTATCTTTAACGTTGCATCATGTATCCAATTAATTTACACGTTTGTTTAATTAAAAAAAAAAAAATACAGTGGTACCTCGGTTTACGAACGTCTCGGTCCACGAACATATCGGTCTACGAACACCATTTACGAAATTAAAAAAAGAAAAATACAGTGGTATCTCGGTTTACGAACGTCTCGGTCCACGAACAAATCGGTCTACGAACACCAATCAATATAAATTATTAAAAAATTGACAGGTTTTCAATAAATTTATGTAAATTTTGAACAAATTATAGCACATATCTTAATTAATATTCATTAATCAACATTGAATATTAATTGGCTTTTTATCACTTTTTTGAAAAAGTATGGTTTGACTTTCTTCATTCATGACTTGTTTTATTTAGAGCAGCTATCCAAAAACAAAAAATATTTTGTTGGATGGCTAAATCTTAATATAAAAAATTCATGTATTTGGCAATCATGTATATAGAATAAAAACTTCTGGAAAAATAAAACTTGGAAAAACTGCTTATATTGTTGGAAAGAGAGCAAAAATCATAATAAAGTATAAAAATTTCAAAAGATTTCAATGAAAATTAACTAAGATTATTCTTTCTTCTTGGTTCGGAGAAGCTGGTACTGACGAGGGACTTGAATGTAGTCCGAAAGTGCTTTACCAAAATAAAATTTAACCGTGTTTAAGTGCTGTAAAGTTATATTATACTGCTTATATTGTTGAAAAGAAGCAAAAATCATAATAAAGTATAAAAATTTCAAAAGATTTCAATGAAAATTAACTAAGATATGATGATTTTTTAATTTTTTGCATATTAACTAGGCTTAATTACTCAGCTTGTTAATACAATAATTTTTTACCTTTGCCACGCAACAGGTTAAGGCTATAAGGCTATGATTGGCCACATCTATTGGGTTGTAACATTTTTAAAATAATTTATTTGCAACAAAAAAAATCTAATAAATCAATTTATTATATAATTTCCTTCACTATTCATAACCTCTTTTCAACATTCTGGCAGTTTTTCAATCCCTCTGAAGTAGAATTGAGACGGTTTGGAGGCAAAGAAGTTGGTAAGCCAATTTCTCAATTCTACATCATTGTTAAAGGAAACTCCTTTCATATTAACGGAGAGAGATTGAGAGAAAAGGAAATCCATGGAGCAAGATCTGGAGAGTAGGTTGAGTGAGATAGAACCTCTCAATCAAGTTCTTTAATGGCAGCTTTTAAGAGATTTGCTGTATGCAATCATTATCATTATATATGTCAGAATGGCTTACAATTGAGTAAGGGGTGTAATATATCTATGGCTGTTTAATGTATATACAGATGCATGTGTGAGGGAAACTTCTGTGAGTGAATTAAGAGTGAAGGTGGATGATAAGAGTGTGTGTGTTGTCTGTTGTATGCTGATGACACTGTTCTCCTCTCTGAGAGTGAACACGATTTGCTTGTTGTACAATTGTATGAAGCATGTCAGAAGAAACAGATGAGAATAAATGCAGAGAAGACAAAAGTAATCGTGTTTGAGAAGGGTAAAGAATGTACAAGATGTGAGATTGAACTGAATGGGGTGAATGAGTTTGTATACTCAGGAAGCACGCTCAAGAGGGAGGCCATATTGATGATGAGATTATGAGAAGAGCAATCAACTACTAAGATGTAAAGTTATGGGTGAACTTGAAAGTTATGCGAGGAATGAGAATCTATCAAAGAATGCTATTGTGAGGTCCAGGGAGACCCACAACAACACTTTCCAATATAATTATTCTGTAAAAATTCTATTATGTTTGAGATCTGAACGATCATATTTTATCTCAAAATGCGTTTGAAAATTAATAATTCTTTATCACCACATTTGACAAAGGTTTTGTAACAGGAAACAGAGTCAGAAACTTCAACACAAAAACAGAAGAAAATCAGTTAAGAAAACTCTCTTTTTTTCAACTTGTTCCTTTTCCCACAGTCAGCCATGAATCATGATTATTCATCAGCAAAAGGTCTAAAAAGATCTCAGTTTCACCTCCTGAAGTTGTTTCCAGTTGCCGGTTTTCGATTGTTTTTCCTGGGTTTGGTCAACTCAACCCGATGGATGCTGTTGGACAGCTCCTGAAGTTGTTTCCAGTTGCAGGTTTTCGATTGTTTTTCCTGGGTTTGGTCAACTCAACCCGATGGATGCTGTTGGACAGCACCAAATTCCCATCACATCAATCCTGTCCGGGGGATGGATATCAATGTAACTAAATGTGATGTGGAAACTACAGACTAGCTTAAAATATATCAACAGAAGAATAATGATCAACAAGTTCCCGCTAACTGAATGGAATAAGGAACTATTACTCATATCATCTTGGGTGAAGGAAATCACCTTTTACAATAAAAGGTTGGATATTCATTCATAGTTCATCCAGAATTGGCTGACGAAGATAAGGAAGAAAAACTACAATTATTGCTCGATAATACGAAGACGACTCTGTTTCAGGTATACACAACTCTCTTTGAACTTTTGACTCTCTTTCGATTCAGACCTTCTTTTAATAACTATAGTTCATATCTCAACATAATTACTTGTTCTCAATCTATTCAGAAATTGTCAACCTTCTATTTTTATTGTTAAATAAACTTGCTTTTGCTTTTGTTAACAAGTGGTGAGTCAGTCTTCACTTTGAACTTTTGACTCTCTTTCGATTCAGACTTTCTTTTAATAACTATAGTTCATATCTCAACATAATTATTTGTTCTCAATCTATTCAGAAGTTGTCAACCTATTTTTATTGTTAAATAAACTTGCTTTTGCTTTTGTTAACAAGTGGTGAGTCAGTCTTTCGCACCCGGAGCTCTGTACCTCTTACCTACGCAACTTTATTCTAAAATCATATCGAAATTCTCGGCCTATATCTTTTATCGTTTGTGTTGGAGTAACACGAACTTAAACTGCTCCCGGAGTCAGGAACCTGACGTATTTTCTTGACCATTGCAGATTCTTACAGTGGTGTTGCGGATCCTTACATTAGGATGGCTGTATATATCAATGTTTGCTGGTTCCAACATTGATATATGGAAGTGAGAGCTGGATATGGGCTGAAAGGCATAGAAAGCATTTGAGTGTAGTGGAAATGAAATACTTTGAAGAATAAATCAAAAGAGATACAACAACAACAACATCATGCCTATATCCTTGTGAGAGGGTGGTTAGCATTTAAGGAAAGAAAAAATAAATAAAATGAGAGAGGAAAACACTCAAATGTCACCAAATGTCCCTATCTTTACATACTATTCCAGCTTCCTCTACAGTCATTCTATTTGTCATACATATTCCTCTTATAAATATTCTGAAACCCATACTTCCTCAAATACATTTTCACTGTTTTCATGGGCTGCTTCTTCAATATAAACCCTCTGCACATCCAACTTATACTTCATTTGTTAATTGTTCTTTATTCATTTACTCTACATGTCCAAACCATCTCAAAGTCAACTTACTTATCGTTGTCCAAAATAGCACAAATTAGCAGTACAAATTAATCAACACTTTATTATACGAACAAAAACGCTTTCGGTACACATAGCACCATCATCAGTTGCATAGATTGTTCTGTGCAACTGATGATGGTGCCATGTGTACCGAAAGCATTTTTATTCGTATAATAAAGTGTTGATTAATTTGTACTGCTAATTTGTGCTATTTTAGAGAACTATAACTTCAAAGTTAAGCAGTGTTTAATAGCTTCAGATTTTACCAACTTACTTATCATATCACACTTCTTTTCATTCCATGTTGTTTTTGTATTTTGTCATTTGAGAGCGAATTATATCTCATCACTCCAGCTACACCTCTTAAGTATTTCATTTCCACTACACTCAAATGCTTTCTATGCCTTTCAGCCCATATCCAGCTCTCACTTCCATATATCAGAAATGAAATACTTAAGAGGTGTAGCTGGAGTGATGAGATATAATTCTTTCTCAAATGACAAAATACAAAAACAATATGGAATGAAAAGAAGTGTGATATGATAAGTAAGTTGGTAAAATCTGAAGCTATTAAACTTGTGTAAACAAATTTCGTTATATAGTGTAAGCATGGTGGAAGAAGAAAGGTGGGGTATTACGCATCTCATTACAAATGCGTGACGTCAATGACGTCAACTGGCACCCAACCAAATCATATCTTTAAAATAAACAATCGAGTCTACAATATAATTAAAATACTTACTTTCATTTTCGTTTAGAGCCTTAAAACTGAGACAAAGGAAGATGAAATGTAGTCCTTGAGGCGAGACTTTATATGGTCAGAAGTTCAAGGTAGATTCATTTACTGATCAAGTCGGATTTTATAATCATAAAAATCCAAGAAAGAAAATTGCTTTAATGATAAATTTATTTTCGGATACGAATAATTAATTTAAAAAAAAACTTTTTCTTAATGGCTCGAATAAGTAATAAATAAGAAATTTCCGAACTTTTAGAGCGTTTAACAAGTTTATGCTGATTCACTGAATTCGTCAGATTATAAATGACAAAACTGTTGTTTTGTACCATTTTTTTTAAATAGAATTTGTTAAAGTCATTATTTCAATTAACTTACCTCAATGAAACGTCTCCATCGCAGAAATATGTAAAGATATTGGAAGTTACTCCTCCTGGGCTGCAAGACAATACTAACATGCCTGTTGCGTGCAAGGGATCTAGTCTAAGGCTCAAAATCAAACAAAAGGCTCCCAGAGGCAATAAAATAAACTGGCTGCACATTCCTATACAGGCACCGATTGGTTTTTTAATATGTTGCCATACCTGAAACGTGTAAAATATGATAATTAAAGACATAATCATTTATAGAATACGGGTTAATATTTGGAAATACGTCTTTGGACATTTCCATATTTGTTCACGCATTTCTTGACGGTTCATTAGTTTTAACAATAGTCGCAAAATGCCATTATAGTTTTAGTGGTTGGCCTATCTGGAATTTTATGTCAAGCGATTTTTTGATAATTAAGAAAAATAGCAATATTCTTGCCTTCGTGTGTACAGTGAGGTTATTGACTGCACCCACAAGGTATAAAATGACCTCTTTTTAAAATTCTAGAATTAAAAGACGACTTTTCCATTTGTTTATAAGAATATATAGTTAAATATTGATATTTGATGCCAGAAAAACATTTTACAAAAAGTAGATATTTAAATATAATTTAGAAATATATATATATGCTTATATATATATATACATACATATAACTTATATATTGATCTTTATTTTGAAAACTAGGTCGAATATTTGACATGCACCATAAATCTCGGATCCTTTTTTTTATTCCAATAAACTAAAACCTTCCATGGAATTCTTTTAAGTAGAGAAAAAGATCCGAAAAGCCTGAAGCTATTTCGCTATTTTAGTTGATTTGTTTCTAAACTTTCACTTCCGTGCAAAATTCTATTTACTCGAAAACATTTTTTTTTTAAATAATAATCATCAATTCTTTATACGATTTATGCAAATATAAAAAATATTATTAACAAAACTGTTATTTATGTAAATGATATTTCATTAATTGACATATTTGATTATAACGATATTTATAATTGCAGTAAACATTTATAAGCATCATAAATTTTCTGCAATGCTATCATGAATAATTTGTATAAATGTTTCATCATTAGGTAGCCATTAATTCTTCGGAGGTTTTAATTAATTTTTATAAAAATAAATAAGGCTTCTGGAATTGGATTTAACGTGATTTTCAAAAATCTAGACTTAATAATTTAAAATTTAATACATGTGAAATTATTTAAGTTTCCAGTTATAAATTGTATAACTGAGAAGCCCAAACGTTCTTTGAGGATCTCGAAAGTCGAATCTATTTTAAAGTTTTTCATTCGCATGCTGGAGAAAATTTGAAATAAATTTTAATTTTATGTAGCATTTGCTTACTAGACATCACTTATAAATTTATCGTCATTATTAAATTAGCATTATATAGAAACATCTTTAAACTCCGATCGAAATACAATCTATCAATTAGCTTAAGCTATTAGTCTAACTTTACTATATGTAACTTTTGTTATTATTACAAAACATTAATACAATTCAAGCATGATTAATTGCATTTAGTCGCTGTTGAAGATTATTAGAAAATTTCCAGATTCTTCTAAGATAAGAAATATTTACTATTAAAAAAAGAAATAAAAATCCTTATTTATAAAATTAACATATTTTTTACATTAGATACATTACAATTAAAAATGATATTTTTTTTAATTAATTATTATTATCGTTTTTTTAACTGTATAATGCATTGCAAAACAGATTTTTTAGTAATTATTATTCAAATACGTCAACGTATCTGCTAATTTCTCGGTCATATAAAACAATGCAAAAGTCACAGGAATTAAATATCTTTAATTTTATTCGTATAAATTGACAAAATTAATACTTGAGTCTTTAGTTTTATTTCTTATTAACGCTTTTCATTTAAATGACTTTTACCAATTAAATGAAGAAAACCATGATTAAAAGTTTTACTCATATAATACTTTGAACTTTCTATGGGTAATATAAATTGTTTTACTAATATAAAAATGTTAATTCGTAAAATATTTAAAAACTATAAGACGATATATATATATATAGTCTTATAGTTTTTAAAACTATATAGATATATATAGTTTTTTTCGGATATTTAGAAGATAATGATTTAGACATCAATAAAGTTATAGAAAAGAAGAATATAAAATTTTAGAATAAATTGCTACATATAAATATAGTAATTTTAATTAGAAACTATCTTAACCAAAGTTTGATTCTCTTTAATCCCTTTAACAAGTTGAACAACATTCTTGCAAATCGAAAGTATTGAGCGCATAATTTGTATAATTTTAAAAGATTCTTTGAAACATTTTTATCTTGTTTTTCCTCTCAAATGGTTAATATATTCCATTTAAATATAGAAATAATATTATAAATACAACAGAGCATTAGGACTTTATGACTCATAATTATCCATGTTATGATATATAGTGCCGAAGAAACCTGTTTTAATGTTGAGCCTATCTGAAGGAAGAGTTAAATAGGCAAGCAGTTCAACGGACGTTTTCTAAGAATTCGCTTTAGTTTTTGTTATCCTCTGAATGACATACTCTATAGCAGGTAGGAATAATTTTTTCTTTCTTTTTGCAAGAATGGTTTGTGCATCAACCTCCTAAAGTATTATAAAATTCAAAAGACTTACCTCAGTTACAGTAATGTGACAACCCATGGAAAACATGACAGCTACCAAGAGTACAACTATCAAAACATCATGAGCGATTTTTAACGGTGGAGATCCAACCAGCATCATGTTATAGGGCGTACTATCATTGACTGTCGCTATAATATCCGTAACATTATCGGTAAGTATAGTAACTAGTTCTGTAGTTATATTAAATGCCATTTTTTTAAAATAAAATGACGAAGGTTGTCTAAGACACGTTTTTGAGTCTTGTTATACTGAATAAGTTAAGCGAGAACGGTACTGTTTTATACGCGTGTAGTACCACGTGTTAACTGTTACTTTTCATGACGCAACACCGGTAATTCGGCCAATGAGAGAAAGATTTTCATCATTGTTTTTTACCAGTAACTGTCGAATCCCAGACTGGTTATTGGATAAAATTTGATAACAAATTAAAAAATTTCATAGATAGATTTTCAAGAATATCCTAACTGAATTATATATCTATATTTGTTTTTTTTTCTTAAAACATTCACGATTTTCTGTCATATATACTGTCACATATAATACTTAATTGTCGGATTACGAAGCGTGAAATCGCCCGATTAAGACATTGTCTGTAGAAATCGCCTTCAGATTATTTATTTTTACGAATGTTTGAGGAGTTTAAAGTGTGATTTAGTAATTACGATCATTACAATATTTCAAAATTAAATTAAAAAATAATAATAATAAAAAATGAAAGAATGAAACGCAGTAAAAAATGAGAAGAATAAGCAGACTAATTTATATCATTTTAATATGAAATAAATTAATTGGCATTTTTTCTCATTTTTTATTTAAGAAAAAATAATAATAATTTTACTTAAAATAGATTGATGATAATTAAAATTAAAATGAAAATTTAAAAATCTGTTCTTGAATATTCTTTGATTCTTTAAAATTTTCCTTAATTATTCTTTATTCTTTTAATTATGTATAAATGTTGAACTACAATACTTATTGCAAGTCAACATTTAAAAAAATTGATTTTAAGTCAACTTTTATATCTTTTATTTAAATAAATAATAAAGATGATCTTAAATGATTGTTACTCTTGCCTTAAATAAGTCACATATCAAGAAATATCTAAGTAATTGACCTTTAAATTGTTTAAATAAGTATTAAAAGACTGATTCAATAATTGTTTTATAGTAACAAAAGAAATAGATAAATAAATAAATAACCTTTTTTCTGTAGTCTTACCACAATTTCCAGTTTTCCATTTAGACAAGGAAAGAACTGCTGGTTTAAATACGAAATTTCTTAGAATACCTACCACGAAATTTCTTAGAATATTTTTTATTTTGAATTTGCTAATTAAAAAATTGACTAATTTATTGGTTATTAACAATTCATAGTCTGTGTGTGAAACTTACTTGTTAGAAATATATCGTCCCTCCTTGTTTTTTTGAGTGATTAATTTATTAGAAATTTTTTGTTTCGTTATATGAACACACTAACCAATTTCATCATTATAATTTTAATACTTTTATAAAAAATAAACGGTAAAACGATAAATACAAATCAAAAATATTTATCTTTACTTTTGAAAATTTGTTAAATATTTAAATATAGACAAAAAATGAAAAATTGGAAAAAATTATAATTTTTAAAGTAGAAAAATGAAAATTTTTTTCTGTTAAGCTAACATGGAGCTGATCAAAATAAGGATCTTAGAAAGTAAGATATTAACTAATAAAAATAATTCTAAATTACAAAAATTTTCTAAACAATAAAAACCATAGTACCAACATATAGGTTGTTGATAGAATATTAATTTTGAATAAAATAAGACGAAAATATAAGGAAAAGTAATTAACAGAATTCTCTATTTATCATAAATACTGTACGAGTAAAATAATTAGTAAAAATATCACGATATAAATTTTTAATTCTTTCCTTCTTTAAAAAGGTTACTATGTACTTTTTAATTGATGAAAATCAGTTTAGCTTTATATAAATTATTAATGAAGTTCTGAATCAAGATAGCATCTTTATAATGATTTCAAAAATTAAATATATTTTCGAATATAATTCGAAATCAATTGGATATTAGTTTAAAATCTTATCGATCTTGAAATCAGAGTTATTTACTAATTTATAATAAAAAACTATCTTAAGATTATTAATTTTGCAAACCTCAAAATAAAATGAGATAGAAGAAAAAATACATATTTATAAAGTTAAAATAATGTTATTAGAAGCCGATAACAAAATACATATCTACTAATTCTTTATTTTTATTATAATTAATAACAGATATCATAATTAAACATTTATTTTATAATTATAATGATCGAATATTTTATAAACAAATTATTATTCAAACGATGAAATTCCAAAAATTATGTACATAGTTTCATATTCATGTATCTTAAAATAATTACAGTATACAACTTTTAAATTTTGTTGCACATTAATTAATACAAAAAAAATTGAGTGATGATATCAATTTTTTTACATGCTTATAATATGTCTTTTATGATTTACAAACTTAGATTACAAACTTATCCTAATAATTTGCAATAAAAATTTGAATGTACATTGTTCAAATATAAATAAAACAAATAAAATAATAATTGGGGGACGATCCGACCGTATGTGGGAGTAGGGGTTACTTATAAAACAAACAAGTTGGAGGGAGAACTGTATCTAACAGCTGCAGGTGGACGGTGACAAAATCTTTTTCTCTGGGCTTCCAAATAGGCTGTATTTGGAAGCCCAGAGAAAAGTGTTCCACAAAGAAATGCTTTCGTGCAAAAAATTGTTGTCAATCTTCAAGCGGGAAAATAAGTCCGTACTCCTTTTCGATACAAAATCCTCTAAAGATTTCCCTAAAACAAAAATTAATAATTAGGTACAATTATTGTTTAAAGCCGTAGCATACAACGGATTGTGTGCTGACAGCTTAAGAGAAGATTAAAAAATATTATTACAATAAAACCTTACCATACAAAGAATTTAATATATCTTCCTTAGATGGAATGTATCTCTTTCCTATAATATCTTTCTCAAATTCTAAATTGGAAACCATTCTCATTTTTGTGTGATTATCAATTCTCACGTTCTAAATTGGAAACCATTCTCATTTTTGTTTGGTCATCCACATCATCATCGAAGAGCCCTAATACAGCAATTTCATTAGACAGATACCATAAGTGTAGGAAAAACTTGTCCAACGCTTGTCCAACGCTGCTTTTGAAATATTTTTATAAATTTTTTTCATACTTTATTAACGCTTTCAAAAAACACAAATCTTGATATTGTGCTTTGAATGCCAAACTGCAGCCAAGCCAGGACTTAACATAGGATACTGTAATGAACAAAGACACATCTTGCAATGCTCTTTTGTCCTTTGTGCTGATTTTAAACTGAGGTTGTAACAAACATATTTTTAAAGAATAAATAGCTCTTGACATCCATCTCGCTTGATGTATTGCACCAGGAGGTCTAATTTTCAATTTCTTTTCATAATCTCTACCCAAAAATATTAGACTTGGTATGAATGTGTTTCGACGTAAGTCGGCACAGGTTCCTGTTTATAGAATGAGCTAAAATTTATTTTGAGTGCATAATATACCAGAATAAACATAATTAGAGGTTATGCATTATTTTTTTTTGTTTCAAAAAATAAGGGACACCTTAATGTACATACATATATAGATTAAACAAACTGAATATATTAACATTCAAGATAGAATTGAGAGAAATTGAAAGTCCTGTATAGATTAAACAAACTGAATATATTAACATTCAAGATAGAATTGAGAGAAATTGAAAGTTAAGATGAAAGACTAAATTAAAGGAATAAAATATAACAACAATTTTTCAAGCCCATATCCTAATGAGAGGCTGGGTAGTACTCAAAGAAAAAAACACCATTGGTCAAATGATGCTACACATCTCTATTCCTACACATGAAGCCACTTTTCTTCACAATCATCCTTCTTTTCATATAAATAAGTAAGAAGTATTCTCTCAAAATTCTTTCTACCAGCACTACATCATTCTTAAGATAGTTGTTCTCAACCTTTCGATTCAGGGCACACTTACAGACTGCTAATATTTTGATGGCACATCAATGTATTCCATAGATTATATTTAATTATAAAATAATTTAATTTAATTTTAAATATTAATTTAAATTTAATTTTAATATTAACTTATTATATGGATTTATGAAAACAGTGCAATTATTATTGCATATAAAATAATTGTTTACAAACAATAACATTTCACTAATAAATTAACCAATATACAAAAATCAAAAATTATATTACAATTCAACTTAGTAATCAGTTCTAATCAATAAATTGAATTGTAATATAATTTTTGATTATAAACAATCTCAGGAAATAAAGAAAATAAAAATAAATCAGTGATATAAATTTAATAAAGTTACTTTATTGATGAGAAATTTGTGCCTGTTTATTTTATATTACTATATTTCTTCTAGTTTAGGCCTGATTTGAGACAAAACTATTTGAATATTGTCCATCAGGATCTCCAATTTTGAGAGATCATTTTTATATTAATCATAGTAGAAAATCCTAAATCATATAAATATGTAATGGAAAATAGTAACAATATATTTACTGCCTTTGTTGATAAATTTTCATACTGTTTTAGAACTGATATTCAAAAGAATCAAAAGGAACTTTGGGAAATTTCAATTTTAAACTTCTATCTGAAATTAAAGATATTAATTCCTTTCTTCTTTGAAGAATAAATCAAAAGAGATACAACAACAACAACATCATGCCTATATCCTTGTGAGAGGGTGGTTAGCACTTAAGGAAAGAAAAAATAAATAAAATGAGAGAGGAAAACACTCAAATGTCACCAAATGTCCCTATCTTTACATACTATTCCAGCTTCCTATTTACAGTCATTCTATTTGTCATACATATTCCTCTTATAAATATTCTGAAACCCATACTTCCTCAAATACATTTTCACTGTTTTCATGGGCTGCTTCTTCAACATAAACCCTCTGCACATCCAACATATACTTCCTTTGTTAATTGTTCTTTATTCATTTACTCTACATGTCCAAACCATCTCAAAGTCAACTTCGCTTTTGATAACATTTTTTCTGTAGGCTTTTCATATATTACTATAGGTTTACATTTAATTGTTCATAAGCAACTATAATATTCTTTACTTTGCTCTAATTAGACTATTTTTTGATGGTTTAGTTTCACATTACTTCCAATAACACACTTTCCAAGTGCAGTAGGTTTGGCAAGAAAGGCATAGAAAACCTGTAATAAAACAACAAAAATGCTATGCTCTTTTAATAGTGAATTTTTGTTTACTTTGGTATTTTCTCATTTCTTGAAAAAAATACAGCAAAAATGAAGTAAAACATCAACGATTAATAAAAAAATATTGCCTATTTTAATAAAATAAAGAAATATTTTAGCATTATCTATAATAACTTTTACAAAAAATTTCAATACTTTACTTTATTTCAACATATAATCAGAACAACATGATCACAGTAATCTAGAATATACAAAAAGAAGGGGAGAAAAACATTAATTGATTGAAAAATATTCAATCAAATAAATTTTTGTTAAAATTTTTTAAAATAAAGAATTTTGGCAGAAAACATTTAGGAATCATCATCGGAAATTAATTATACTCCTTTTTTGAAAACCCTAAACACAATTGCAATAAACCAATTAGAAAAGATCAAATTGCAGTTTTAAAATTTTATTGTTTGGTTGTCCTGCCAAGTGCAGCATATGACATCCATAGCTGCCAGTAGTGAATAATCTTGGATGCTATATCACATCCATAGCATGCAAGAAGTTAAAATCTAATCATATATAACCACATAATTCACTCATCACAACTTACCTAAATGCAACAACCATTTCACAATAAATATTTTTGTAGCTAATTTGTTTTATTATTTAAACTTAAATATTTGATCAATAAAAATAGATAAAATTTTTATTATAAATTTAATAATAAAATTCTAAATTGTTCTTAGATGCTTTCTTCCAATATTATCTCATGTTCAGCTTTTGTGGGAATTAGTGATCACTGCAGAAGTAAGTAGGAAATTATATTTATATAATAAAAAAAATATAAAATGAAATAATTATTATTTGTGTGTTTTTATTTAGCCAATTGTTGTAATGGCAACGTCACCTACTGTGTGTTCAGAAATGGTGCAAGCTTTAGTAAGGTATATAATTTTGAAGTTTAAGATCATTTAATTTTGAATATAATTTATTGAGCAATAACTTCAAAATAATCAATTTCTCTAGTATGATCTGGCCACTTCGTTATTGTAGTGATTTTAGGCCTTTTTTTACTATCCATGATAGTGAATTCAAAGAATATACTACCAAGATTCAGGCACCGTATGTATTTAAAAATTTTTATTTATTAAATACGATAAAAATATGTCAAATGTTTTTTGTTTCCAGTTAAAGTAATTTAGAAATTATGTTTCTTCAAAGTTTCAGTTTATTAATATAGTATATTTTGTGAAAAAATATATATTTTAAATTAAAATATTTCAAGTAGTATGATATTTTTACAGCTTTGTAAGCAGGAATATTATTATATCTTTATAAATTATGCTCAGATTGCATATTACACACTTTTTATTTGGTTAATCCGAAGCGCTTTTGGCATATTCATAGCCCTCTTCAGGTATAATCTTTAACTGGATATAGAACATCAAACATAGAATATAAGAACTAATTTAAATTAAGATATTTAAGTTTGTTACTATAGAAATGAAAACATTAAAACTAAAGTCTAAAATCTATATAACTATATAATAATTCAAAAATACATTGAAATAACATTAATATTATACACAACATATATTACATTGATATAAAAAAGTTAAACCATAAGAAAATGTAACTTGCTAATTTTAAATCTTTAAAATTCTTAAACTCAGCACTACAAGCAAGTATTTTAATAGTTTTATTCCTGTAAAACGTTTTCGGATTATCTTTAGTCCCTCTTCAGTACATTCATATCTTCTGTTCCAGTAAAAGTTTGAATGTACTGAAGAGGGACTAAAGATAGTCCGAAAATGTTTTACAGAAATAAAATTATTAAAATACTTGCTTGTAGTGCTGAGTTTAAGAATTTTAAAGATAAAAAACTATTGTTGTTATGAATGATGTCACTATTGAGGTATTCCATTATAATGAAAAGCAATGTATTTGGATATTATAGTATAATTTCAACTAGTAAATTTGATTTTTGATTCTATATATGAGCAACTTAAGAAACTGTTTGGAATTAGCTTAATAATATATAAAATGAATCAAAATCCTTTTTATATAAAATCTGAATTTAATTCAATTTCTTTTTGAAAATGATAGATGATAGGTTTTTAAAATTTGGATTTTAAAAATTCTCATATAACTATTTATACATAAAAAATTAAACTTGATAAGATCATTTTCTGAATTTATCTCAATCAATGAAATAAAAGACAGCAAATGAATTCATTGATAGAATAAATATATGATTTAAAATTTTTTAAAATATATATTGGACTATACTTTACTGATATGTAAAATATTGAATTTTGTCATACTCTCTTTACAAGCATTATCAATCATATATACAATTAAAAAGATGAATTATGACAGATAAAAAAGCTAGGTCAAAGGTAATTATTATTAAATTGAAAATAATTATAGTTAAGCTAAAAATTAAATCAGTTCTCGACTTTTTGAGTTAATTTGTTACTAGAGAGAACTCATAAAATAAGAATCTATAGTTTATGATTAAATAATGATTTATTTATCTAAAGAAATGAAAACATGATCTTTTAAAATCAAGCAAATTACAATAATAATGAAATTATTCATGATACAAATTTTAAAGAATTTTTATTTTTCAATTTTTATTATTGAGAGATAAATAAATGGATTTTTATACAGATGAATTACAATTTGAGAATGAAAGTTCTTTACATAATTTGCTGGTAAAACCATGCTGACCAGAGGATGCACTACTTCATCTTCTTGGTTCACCATTTTGGTTTTTCCAGTTTTATAGCAAAGGCTGAACTCACATGGACCACAACAGAACCACGCCACAACCACAAAACTGTTGTTACTGTGTGGTTGGGTTGTGGCCGAAATCAACCACTTGCGAACCACTTATATGTGCAGTTGGTAAGGGACTGCATGTATATATGTGCAATCCGTTACCAAGGCTGATTGACAGGAAGTGTTGTTGGTGGCTAGTGGTCATTATGTCACAGTTGCGCTCGACCACTGACGACCACAATTTTGTGGATGATATCGACCACAAGTTGGGACAGAATTGAAACCGACTTCAGTATAGTGGTCCGTCTGAGTTACATTATGTTTTTCTAAATTAATATAATTATAATTCAGACTGTCTACAAGCAACTACCATTTTGTGGTTATGGTGTGGTTCGTGTGAGTTCAGCCAAACAGTGGAATTTCTGCTACATACTGAGTTGTACTGTATTATATAGCTATATAAGTGATTTTAAATGCTTTTTTTATGAATCTTTAGCAATTATTTATTGCAATTAATGTTCACATTTTTGATTTTTTTTGTAAACTTCATTATTGTTAGTATATAAACACAGAATCATTTTTGATCTGTTTGACCTTCATTCAACTATACATAAAAACGCAGTTGTATTATATCTTACATTATATATGTATGCAGTATATGTACATGTTTACAAAATAATAACCGCTTAAACTCTTACTACTGTATAACTAAAGTGAAAAGTACCACAAGCAGTTCAGAAAAATGATATAAAAATCATTTATTGTTACAAACGCTTTCGGCTGTTTAAACCCATCTTCAGGTAACATTACAAATAAAGATGTTCCAGAGCAGTTAGTCATTCAAAGAACATTTTTCTGTTCTAACCAAAATTTTAAATTTCAAAATCGAAACATGTTACAAGCTAAGTGAAAAATGTTCAACATTACAAGATAAGAATAAAAAGGAAACATTAATACATATTAATAATACAGGGATTTATGAAAAACATAAAAAGTTACTAAAAATGCATCTAAACTGTAAATCATTAAAGATATCTAATAAAACTAAGAAAACATGCCCTATATAAGTTATGTTTCATTTTTTGATAGCAGACTCCCAGGCCTTAGATACACCAACTATTTTCTGGTTCAATAAACATTCATTGTGCTGCCTACACAGTATTTCTAACGTTTCAGTTAAAAACTTGTGCTTGTTTTTGCCTACATGTCTTACTACCTTAGTGTTACGTTGTCCTGCCTACACAGTATTTCTAACGTTTCAGTTAAAAACTTGTGCTCGTTTTTGCCTACATGTCTTACTACCTTAGTGTTATTCCAGTTAACTTCCAATTCGTTAGCATAGGCTTCAATTGCCAGTGTTGTACTCAACTTTCCTTTACTAATATCAGTTTTATGTTCAGTAATTCTCTGCCCTAAAGTTCTTGTTGTTATGCCTATATACTTCGAGCATTCACCGTCTTCAGTGTTCTTTACCGGGATTTCGTATACCCCTGTTTTCTCGGTTTCATTAAGAGATTGTTTCTCATTTCTTAATATATTGTATATATTTGGGAGCCTCTTATTTACTAGCCTTTTGTCTTGTCTTTCCAGCATTTTCCTAATAAAATTATACTTACCTAACTCGTGAGGTAAAGATACAAATCTTCTTTCATCTTCTCTAATTGTTTGTACATTCTTTGTGTTCTCGCTTGGTTCAGTTGGTGTGTTCGCCCTTGGTTCAATCCTGTTAGACAATGATTTCTTGACTGCATTGTAAATGCTTAAAATAAACGGTTTTTTGTAGCCATGATCCTCGCCTATTCTTACAATGTATTCCACTTCGTTCTTTCTGTCTTCTTCTTTTTGGCAGTAGATTATCGCTCTTCTAAAAAAGAATCTAAAAGCAGCTTTCTTATACTGCATCGAGTCCTGGGACCAGTTCGGAATAATGATGGGTTTGTAAGTAGGCTTACGGTACAGATGTTATTATACTGGTTCCTTCTGCTTTTATTTGTATGTCTAGGTAGCTGATTTCTTTGCTACTCTGCTTATCTTTTTTCAAAGTTAAGCCATAGGCCTCTATAGTAAAATCTTCTGCCAGCTTATCTATATGAGTGTCATCTGCCCACTGTGTTAGCAAATCATCTACGTATCTGGTATAAAATTTTAGTGACAGCTGAAATCTTTCTACTATTGCCGGTTCAAGGCTTCTTAAGGTTATTTCAGCGAGTACACCTGCCATTGGGCTGCCTTCTACCAACTGTTAAAGGGCATACTCATCGGCAGCCCAATGGCAGGTGTACTCGCTGAAATAATAGTTAAAAATTCTAGTTTAATTATTAATTAATAGATGGCACCACTCATTGATTTAATAAAATAATAATACTAATTATGAGATGGTGCTAAAATTAGTTTAAATTCATTCTAATCATTAAAAGTTACCGTTTAAGTTTCAAGGGCTATAATTTGGCTAGAAAATTTAAATTATTTGGTTAAAGTTCCTTTGATGTTTGGATTATATAAAGTATAGCTTAACTTTGCTTAATTGCATTTTAAGCAATAATGAATTTCATATTAAATATTTTCTTGTTTTCTATCTTTAATTTATGCTGTTTTATTTTTATTATTTAAGAAAATCAAGATTGTTTTTGTGCTTATTATAAATTTTCATATTTAATTTGCTTTTATTTTAGCCCTCCTATAATTATTGGAGTGACGAATCCATTTTTTGCAAAAACTCTTCAGCATTGGCCACACATCATTAGAATTACAGATGTGTATCAAGGTATAATCTAATAATATTTATTAAAATTGATTTATAATTTATTATTAAAAATCTATATCATTTAAAATTCTTAAAATTTTTCACAATATAAAAGAAAAAAGATTTACATAATAATAATAAAATGTTGAAAATATTTTTGGAGAAAATAAAGAACTCTAAATTAATATTATTAATAAAGACTTAATAATTATGAATATTTTAATTAGATAGAATAACAAATAAAAAAGGAATTTGTTTATTTAAGAAAGATATGAAAAGAATAAAAAAGAAATAAAAAATTTGATGAGTGATGAATGTAATGGAATACTATATATTGTTATGAATAAATATTAAAAAAGAATTCAAAGTACAATAAATTTATAATATTTGAAATTATAAGAATTGTGATATATAATTAGATAAAACTCAAAATTGTTTGCTCACAATAACTCTCTAATTAACAACATGTGTTATTTTTAGTTTGAGCAGTTTTGATGTATAATTTAAGAGAAATAATAAATCAATAATAAAACATAACATTGGTATATAATAAACATTGGTAAATAAAGATAAGTGTGAATATAGCTAAATAAAAATGTGAAGATCCTTGCAATAGTTACAGAATAAAGAGCAAGAACCTATTCAGTTTCTACTAGGTTTAGCCTAGAGAAAAATGGATCAATGATTGATAGGAGGAAATACAGTAGAAGAGTTGGACAGGAAGGGAAGGGAACAGGATAAAAGCAAATGAAATAAATGAACTTGCAGAGGTCTATTTGATCTATTTTATTCATAATAATTTTGCTAGCAACCAAATGGCCTTATGTAAAACGATTATTTTTTCAGTTGTCCTAAAGCTATAAATCATAGTGAAGTCAACAATGATACTTACTACTAAAGTGACAAAGTGTTAGTGAGCTAAAACTGAAAGAAAATTTCTCAGCAAATAAAAAATTTGATGAGTGATGAATGTAATGGAATACTATATATTGTTATGAATAAATATTAAAAAAGAATTCAAAGTACAATAAATTTATAATATTTGAAATTATAAGAATTGTGATATATAATTAGATAAAACTCAAAATTGTTTGCTCACAATAACTCTCTAATTAACAACATGTGTTATTTTTAGTTTGAGCAGTTTTGATGTATAATTTAGAAATATAAGAAATAATAATAAAGAAATAATAAGAAATAATAAAACATAATAAATCAATAATAAAACATAACATTGGTATATAATAAACATTGGTAAATAAAGATAAGTGTGAATATAGCTAAATAAAAATGTGAAGATCCTTGCAATAGTTACAGAATAAAGAGCAAGAACCTATTCAGGTTCTACTGGGTTTAGCCTAGAGAAAAATTAATCAATGATTGATAGGAGGAAATACAGTAGAAGAGTTGGACAGGAAGGGAAGGGAACAGGTTTCTACTAGGTTTAGCCTAGAGAAAAATGGATCAATGATTGATAGGAGGAAATACAGTAGAAGAGTTGGACAGGAAGGGAAGGGAACAGGATAAAAGCAAATGAAATAAATGAACTTGCAGAGGTCTATTTGATCTATTTTATTCATAATAATTTTGCTAGCAACCAAATGGCCTTATGTAAAACGGTTATTTTTTAGTTGTCCTAAAGCTATAAATCATAGTGAAGTCAACAATACTTACTACTAAAGTGACAAAGTGTTAGTGAGCTAAAACTGAAAGAAAATTTCTCAGCCATAGCAATAGCAATTTTATCAACAACTTCCATGGAAATCAGCTCTTGACTCCTTCCTGGTGCCACACTCAAATCTTAGTATCTTCAAACTTTTTAGTCATATTCTTTAACTCATTTTTAGACATGAGCCCTTTTTGTATTCTTTTCAAATGCCAATATTCTTTTGATGCAGTCACTGTTGCTGCCAATCTGATAAAATAACTTAACTAATAATCCACAGTTTTTCTTCTCCAAAAGCATGATGATAATTGCTGAATGGTTTGTTTGTAATGATCTACTGGCAATTTATAACTAGCAAATAGTTTCACAATTTGGATGCTTTTCCTGCCAATCTGATAAAATAACTTAACTAATAATCTACAGTTTTTCTTCTCCAAAAGCATGATGATAATTGCTGAATGGTTTATTTGTAATGATCTACTGGCAATTTATAACTAGCAAATAGTTTCACAATTTGGATGCTTTTACTTGGTAAATTGTGCCAGCATGAATATTTGAACTATTTTATTTTTCATAGAAACTGTGATTCCATGATCTACTTAGCATATACAGGTAGGCCTCGATTAGTGCGAGTTTGAATAATGCGATTTCGATTAGTGCGACTTATAAAAGTCTACTTAGCATATACAGGTAGGCCTCGATTAGTGCGAGTTCGAATAATGCGATTTCGGATTGCCAATAGGTAGGCCTCGATTAGTGCGAGTTCGAATAATGCGATTTCGATTAATACAGGTAGGCCTCAATTAGTGCGAGTTCGAATAATGCGATTTCGATTAGTATAGGCCTCGATTAGTGTGAGTTCGAATAATGCGATATTCGATTAGTGCACATTAAAAAAATGATACATTTTTCAGTTAGTGTGAGCAAATATTCAATTAATGTGAGTTGTAAGCACGAGCAAATATTCGATTAATGAGAGTTTATACCGTTTTTCAGTTAGTGCGAGCAAATATTCGTTTAATGCGAGTCACCGTTTTTCAGTTAGTGCGAGCAAATATTCGATTAATGTGAGTTGCATCGTTTTTCAGTTAGTGCGAGCAAATATTCGATTAATGCCAGTTGTAAGCATAGACCAGTGAGTTCGAATAATGCGATATTCAATTAGTGCGACTTATAAAAATGATACATTCGAATAATGCGATATTCGATTAGTGCGACTTATAAAAATGATACCGTTTAATTTCGATTAGTGCGACTTATAAAATTGATACCATTTTTCAGTTAGTGTGAGTTTGAATAATGCGATATTCAATTAGTGCAACTTATAAAAATGATACCGTTTCGAGCAAATATTCGATTAATGCGAGTTGTAAAGTTTTTCACTTAGTGCGAGCAAATATTCGATTAATGCGAGTTGTAAGCATTTTTCACTTAGTGCGAGCAAATATTCAATATTAAGCGAGTTGTAAGCCAATGAACTAGTCTTACTAACAAAGCTCCGCCTCCTTTTATGATGTCCATTAACAAATAGTCTTATTAACAAAGATCCATCTCCTTTTATGATGTCAATTAACAAATGTCTTACTAACAAATGTCCGTCCCCTTTTATGATGTCAATTAACAAACAGTTACTGCGAGCAAATATTCGATTAATGCGAGTTGTAAGCATAGACCAGTCTTTACGAGCAAATATTCGATTAATGCGAGTTGTAAGCATAGACCAGTCTTAGTAATAAGGGTCCATTCTCTTTTATGATGTCAATTAACAAATTAATGTTAATTTTCGGTTAGTAATGCACCTCCTTTTATGATGTCAATTAACAAATTACTGTTAATTTTCAGTTTTCCTTTTATGATGTCAAATTACCATTAATTTTCTGTTAGTAAAACTGGACGAGCAGCAGTCCAAGAACAGTCATTTGGCTTTGAAGGGGTGAAACATCAGAAAGATGGGCTTTTTGCCGTTAACTGTTTAACATTACTGTACTATTATTTAGCTTTGCTATCGTATACATACAGTATAGTACAGAATTTTCTCTTTTAAAAAGTATCAAAATGGATAAAAGGAAAAACACTTTTGACGATAAAACAGGAAACAGAAAAAAGAAGAGGTTAGTGATTATGCTATAGCAAAAAATGGATGTGATTAAGCGACATAAAAGCAGTGCTCCACTTCTGCTTTCGATTTGCTCTTTTGGTTTCGATTTGGCGGTTTGTTTGATGATGGTATGAGACGCAATTCCTGATAAGTTATTAATTTAGATGATGAACAATGATGTAAAATATGAAAATAAATATTTCTTAAACAGTTAGTGTTAAGTTAGTATTGTGGTTATTCATTGTGAGGTTAACTAATGGCCGGAATCTCACAAAGCAAGAACCAATTACCATATTTTACATATAGTTAATACTTCGAATAGTGCGAAATCGAATAGTGTGAGAAATTCGTGGAACCAATCATTCGCACTAATTGAGGCCTACCTGTATACCAGAATTTTTTATCATACGTTGATTAGAACCCACTCTAGGGGACCATGAATAGGGTCAGTTAATTTATAACCATCTTGTACATTATTTAATGATTATATGGTAAAATTTCATGGTTCTTTCAAATTAAAATATTAAAATCAAACTTGTTTATGCAATCTTCTTTTAGAAGAAGAACAACAGAATCAGTAATGTCTTGTGTTTGAAAAATATACTTATAGTACTATTTGGTTATCACCTGTTACTTAGCAGTCTAGTAAAAATTTGCAGAAATTTTTATCCAAATTTTCAGTAAATCAGCAGTTGAGATCAGATGCTTAGCAGTTGAGTTTCTTTTAAGAAAGAAACTCAACTGCTAAGAGTGCTTTGGATGAAAGGTATGATTATGAGTAGAAGCAGTGATTTAGAAAGTATGTATAAGCAATTTATCATTATTTATCATACCTTTAATCCAAAGCACTCTTAGCAGTTGAGTTTCTTTCTTAAAAGTGTTTTAAGAAAGAAACTCAACTGCTAAGAGTGCTTTGGATTAAAGGTATGATTATGAGTAGAAGCAGTGATTTAGAAAGTATGTATAAGCAATTTATCATAACATAATTTCAAATAATGCAAATTTTAGGTCACTGTTGGTGTGGTATTTAACTTTGAATTGAAAATTAATTGTATTCAAATTATCCACCATAATGACAATTGAAAATTGTATACGCTGATCTGAAGACTGTGATTTACTTTGAATTAACCGATATCAAATTAATGAGGTTTTACTATTTTTTAGGTCACTGTTGGGGTGGTATTTAACTTTGAATTGAAAATTAATTGTATTTCAAATTATCCACCATAATGACAATTGAAAATTGTATACGTTGATCTGAAGACTGTGATTTACTTTGAATTAACCGATATCAAATTAATGAGGTTTTACTGTATATTTTTTATTCATATTAAACATTAAAATTAATCTTCTGAATTTTATTTTCAGCTAATTCTTCAAATACAAAACAAAAAATCAAGAAAGCTGGAAATTTAAAAACTTTAGATTCAACACCAGGTAAATTTATTATTTTATATACTATTATTTATTTTGATGATACATTTTTTTTTATTTTAATACAAGTTGTTATAATTAATTTCTCTTTATTTTCAATATATCAATTTAACTTTTCTTCATTTTGAAGAATATATTTAAGTAGTCAGCCTTCAGACTACAAAATCAGTAGATAGATACTTAATTCTTTTAATATTATATTGAAATATAATTTTTTAATTTTGCAAAGAATTTTAAATAATTAAATATTATTTATTAATAATACAATTAAGTTTCGAAAAATGGAAATAAAATATGGTCATTATATAAAATTTATGGTTAATGCTTTTAAATATTTTTCTCATATATAAAAAAGTATAGTTACTCAAATAACGAAATTTTTAATAAGGATAAAAATAATAAATTTATTTTAAATACATTTTAAAAAAAATTATGATTAGGACAAACTAAATTTGATAATTAAAACTATAGCATCACTTATCAGGAACATTTTCAAAAATTTAAAAACTCATTTCTAGATCCATCCTTAACAGTTATAAATTTTATATTAAATTTTTTAATTTTACTGTAAAATAATATAATTATTGTATGTTAATTATTTTACAATTGCTGAGGATGGCTTAGGAAGTATATTGGAAAATTTTCAATATTTATTTAAATTTGTCAATAAAAATTGATATGAAATTTAAATACAATTCACAGAATTAAATATTGTACATAATGGTAGAACAGATTATAGACCAATTCAATTTAAGCTTTCAAAAGCAAAAGTTATGATTATTTAAATTAAAAAATTTATATAACAACATACAAATTGCATATTAAAAAGTATACTGAAATGCACACTTTGCAGTTAAAAAATTAACTCTCTTTTAATTAATCTTCATACAATACTAACGTTTTCGGCGTACAAACACCATCATCATGTATTTCACCTTTCTTTACAATAGAATCAAGATAACATTATAACATTAACTGTTATAATGTTATCTTGATTCTATTGTAAAGAAAGGTGAAATACCTGATGATGGCGTTTGTTGCTTAAATATAAATAATAAGTATCATAAATTATATATAAAAGTAAATAAGTAAAAAGTAATAGTAATTAAAATAAAAAGTAGTTTAATTACATGCAACTGAAATGCATTAAATAATAAGTATCATAAATTATATAAAAAAGTAAATAAGTAAAAAGTAATAGTAATTAAAATAAAAAGTAGTTTAATTACATGCATGCTTCATTATTATGGTAATTACATTTTAGACCATTGCTGTAAAGCAAATTTCACTGTGAAACAAATCACTGCCTTCTTTTCATTTGCTAATACGTATAAAAGCCTAAAAATATATTTGCATTATTATTCATTAAGGGCACAATAGTGATAACCTAAAAAACCAAACTGGATGACCATGTGGTGTAAAGTATTTGTATTTTTTTATCACCTTGAGTATCTGGATTCAATTCCAGGTCTTGCATCTTCAATTTTTCAAGAGAGCTCAGGTCCTGGCCTGTCTCTTAATTTTTGTTTTATATAATTATTGTAAGTATTATTTTGTAGATAATTTTTCTTTTGAAATATGATATAAAAATATGGAATATAATTGATAAGCACTATATTAAAAAATTGCTGTAAAATGAGGTATGCTTATATATTGTATGAAATTAATTATATTATCAAAAATAAATGCTAAAAAGCTTGTTAATGTAATTAAATTTTTATTATTTCAAAAATTGACTATGTATATTCACTTTATCTATTGTCTGTCAATAGAATATCAAAGAACATTGAAATTTTAGAAATTCATTCATTGTTATTCAAAATAGAGTGTCTTAAAATTTTGAAGTGATATCATTTTAATTTTCTATTATAAATTAAATGGTCAGAGCTCAGGATTTCCCTTAAGTATAATACTATATGTGGAATTTAGATTTTCCAGCCATCTAAGTTCTAAGTTAATTCTAAGTTGATTCTGATTTTCACTTAATAATATTAATATCTTTTTTTAAGCCAAATAGACTTTGTGACCAAATTTGGAATTAAACTGTAATTTAATAATTATTTATTAATCAAAGCTACAATGTCCTCATCTGTTGAGTTAATAATTAATAAATTTAAATTTAGGCTAAGGTCACCCATCTATTAGTTAATAATTGAATTTTTAATTTTTACTATTTTCCTGAAATTAAAAATTATGCCACTAATATGGAGGATGGTAACTTAAAGTTCTCACTTTGACTCTGGATCAGTGGTGTGATTCTTAATTTCAGAAAAACAACAAAAATTAAAAATTCAATTATTAACTAATTATGACAATTATTCAATTACGAACTAATTGATTTTAATGAATCTGTATCATTAAAAATGTCTAATAGTGAATTTTTCCTTACTTCTTTGCCATATATATGTATTTCAAAATCTAGAAAAATCAAAAATATTTCAGGCCTAACATTTTGGTATTAAAAATGTCAAAAATGTCTAATAGTGAATTTTTCCTTACTTCTTTGAATTTTTCCTTTTCTCATATATATGTATTTCAAAATCTAGAAAAATCAAAAATATTTCAGGCCTAACATTTTGTATTAAGGACACACAACTTATATATTTGTTTTATGTTTGGCTGAAGATAATTTACTGTTTTTAGACAGAAAATATTATAGTTGTTTTATTTGTATAAGTGCTTGAATTTTTTTCTCATACAATAAGAAATTATCATATTAAGTATTTTCAATATTTATTCAATATATTTTTACATTGATAAAAATATTGGTTGAAAACATTTAACATATTTCATTAATTTTTGTTAATATTCCTGTTCACCGATTTATTTGATTGGTGATAACTAGCAGCAAACCAAAAATATTGTTCTTGTAGAATGAAAATTTCCTATATGGTTTTGAGATATGAATTTTTTTCTAGAAATTTATTAAAGAATAGAAAACTGTAGAATCTAGAAAATAGTTTTGAGGCCTTTTAGATAAATTTTTTACATTTATCAGTTCTTAAAATCATAAAAAATTACAAAAGTTTCCATGAGTTATCTTATTTTGTATTATAGAATTTATTCAGTTAAAAAGTTTCAACCAGTTTGTAAAATGAATGCATTGCACATAAACTAAACATGAAATTTAACAGATTGCAATCTGTATATTCTGTAACAATTTAATAGTCCTTACTATTTATAAAAATTTTAAATTACAAAATATATGAATAATCCTTGTATTATGTATATATTAGTACAGGAATCTCTTGGTATATGAATTTTCAATTTAATAAAGAGTGTAAATATATACCCACTATTTCATTTTGTGAAAATAATTTTTGCTTTTTATGAAGAAGAAACTATTTCATTGTCAATCAATTATCTCACTATAATTTATTTAGATCAATGTTTCTTGCTCATTTTCTTCATTGATTGTATCAGATATATCAAATTTACAATATTTACTAATATTTGTACTATCAGTTTTAAGAGAAAATTCACTTCCACTTTTATTTAAGGATCTGATATTGAATCTGGCACTTAGTATATACTGTACCAGTAATATGAGTATCCATAATGATTCAGGGTTTTCAATGATTTTGCAGCCATATAGTCTGCAAGCACTGCGACCAACAATGATCTATTGTGCATCCCCAATCAAATCATCCCAGAAGTTCCGTCTTTAAAACAAACGACAGTATTTTCCTCAATGGGACAGTAGCAAGATCCTCCAGAACGAAAAATACATCCCCAAAAGATCACACCTAAGCCACGAAAGGGCCACACACTCCCAAGAGATCATACCTAAGCCACGAAAGGGCCACACATTCCACAGAATGTGAAAAGGAAGTTCCTCCTCATACTGACATTTTCTACAAATAGGGCTATCAACAAGCCCAATCAAGTGAAGATATCTTCTAAGATGACAGTGCCCTGTAAGAAGCCCTGTAACAATCCTAACCTCAAGTTTGTTCAGTGAAAGCAACTCCTTAGTTTGCTGAGCAGAGCAACTAAAAATGAGAGCCTTCGCCTGCCTAAGACCAGAGATAGACCTCCAGGAAATGAGATGCTGGGCTGCCAACCAGTCCTTGACAACTTGCCCAAAAGCATCAGATCCAATACCCAGGGCAGGCTCAGTCCAAAAAAGGGGCAAGAAGCCCCTTCCTTGGCAAGCCTATCAGCAACCTCATTGCCCCCAACCCCTTTGTGCCCTGGCACCCAAACAAGCTGCACCCAGTTCTTGGTAGCCAGTTCCTCAATGAGAAGACGACATTTCCAACAAGCTTTGAAACAAATCAGGAACTATCAAGTGCTTTAAGAGCAGCCTGACTATCAGATAGGATAAAAATATTTGCCAATATAATCCCTATCACATTGATTCTAATGCATGCAGAAGTAGCAAAAATTTCTGCCTGAAGGATAGTGGCAAACCGCCCAAGGGAATAGGAATAAAACATCCGCTCCCCTCACAGTAAACTCTCGCCCCAACATCAGAAGTGGTTTTAGAGCCGTCTGTAAACCAGACCAAACCACCCTTGATACTGGTTCCAAAACCCCCTCCCCAACTCTCCAGACTGGGAAAAACAACAGTGAAAGGCCAGAAGAAGTTAAATCTAGGTACCATGTAATCCTTAACCATTCCAAGAATGTTACAGTGTATTCTGTCCCACTCAAAAAACAAATGCTCCACTTTATGGGTCCAAGAAATCGCTCTCCCAGAAGAATGAAGCCTATAATAGCCCTTTTGAGCACTCGCCTCAACAAACAAATGCAAAGGAAGAATGCACAAGAGAACTTCAAGAGCAGCAGTGGGAGCAGTCTTCATAGCTCCAGTAATGGCCAAACAGGCCATCCTTTGAATCTTTCCAAGTTCAGTCCTGCAAGTCATAAGTAAGACCCTTCGCCACCAAACAATGGCAGCATAAGTAAGAATGGGTCTCACAACCATGGTATATATCCAAAAAAACAGCCCTGGCCTAAGACCCCCAAGTCTTACCCAGAATACCCCTGCAAACCCAAAGAGCCCTACAGGCCTTCCCAACAACAAAATCAATGTGTGGCTTCCAAATCAAACCCTTATCAAGCATAACACCAAGGTTGGTTGGTTGGTTGGCTAAAAAGATAGAGGGCGTACTCAATGGTGTGACCCATGAAGGACGAGGTGAAGTGAGAAGTGTGCGGAAAGGTAAGTAAAGGTGATAGGTTTCTGTCAGAAGGAGTGTGACAAATCACTAGAGGAAAAAGAGAAGAGTTCATTGCTACTTCCGTGGGAGTGCGGTCCGCAATGGGAGTCTACAAATATCCACAGTACAATATACCATATAAACAATAACAATACAACAGTAACGGCCGGTAATAATAAACAAATCAAAAGTACAAAGTACAGAAAAGCATCTCAAGATGTTGAAGTAGTCCTTGATGTCCAGCTGGAAGTTCGAACAATGATGTCCCCACGGGGGGCATTCACCTCCGGGTGTCGAAGATCCAGACACAGTTGACGTCGGTAGTTGGCGGGCCGTAGAGGTCCAGACAATGATGAGCGATCAGAAAATGAGTCGAACAATGATGTCTCCACGGGGGGCATTCACCTCCGGGTGTCGAAGATCCAGACACTGTTGACATCGGTAGTTGGCGGGCCGTAGAGGTCCAGACAATGATGAGCGATCAGAAAATGAGGGCAAGGTATTTGACATGGGTAAAAAACTGCAACCTTTTACCGAAGAAGGCCAGCTCAGTTAACCCTATCAACTGTCTTCTTCGAGTAAAAGACACAATAACAGTCTTAGCCGGATTAACAGACAATCCAACCCTATTACACCAGTCAGAAACTGTAATAAGAGCTATCTGAAGAACTTCAGAAACAGTCCTAGGAAACTTCCCCAAAACCTCAGAAACAGTCCTAGGAAACTTCCCATTAAGAGCTGTCTGAAAAACCTCAGAAACAGTCCTAGGAAATTTCCCCACTACAATGATGGCTATGTCGTCAGCTTAACCAACAGTGAAGAAACCCTTCCCACTGAGTAAAGCCAATAACTCATTCATCACAAGGCTCCAAAGAAGGGGAGACAACATCCTGAGGACATCCCCTGTCAGTGAGAATCATAACTTCCTCCTCATAGAGTCTGCTAAAAACAACTCCCTCCTGAGGACATCCCCTGTCATTGAGAATCATAACTTCCTCCTCATAGAGTCTGCTAAAAACGACCCTATGCCTCAGCATGGAGCCAATCCAACGAATAATTGCTGAACTGACTCCATGTCTGAAACGATTCTATGCCTCAGCATGGAGCCAATCCAACGAATAATTGCTGAACTGACTCCATGTCTAATAGCAGCAAGGCTAATTTTAGCTCAAAAGTCGTAGAGTCAAAAGCCCCTTGAATATGAAGGAAAGAACTAAGGCAATTTCCTTGTATCTCCAAAAGTCCTTTCATTGCGAAACAACCTCATGAAGAGCATGCTCAGTCGATCTGCCAGATTGATAGGCAAATTGACTGCGACAAAGGGGATCCTAAACAAGCTTACATCCATTACAAACCTATTCTTTCCCCATTCCTTACAAACCTATCCACTAATCTCTCCAAAGTCTTCAATAAGAAAGACAACAGGCTGATCGGACGATAAGACTTAGTCTCAATATAAGAATTATGCCTATGCTTAGGTATGAAAGAAACCCTTACTTGCCTCCAGGATCATAGAACATAGCCAAAAGCCAAACAGGCCCGAAAGACATGGCAAAGAGAAGAGACCAGAACATCAATACCCTGTTGCAAGAACACTGGCAAAATGCCATCTGGTCCCGCCGACTTCAAAGGCTTAAAAACACCTATGGCCCATCTAATATTAGATTGATTAATCATCCCTTCATAAGATGCCAATCCTCCCTTGTGGCATGATAATCACATCCATTGAGGTCAGACTGCATTTGCAAGGAAAATGAATCCTCAATCAAAATAGCCCCTCATAAGATGCCAATCCTCCCTTGTGGCATGATGATCACATCCATTGAGGTCAGACTGCATTTGCAAGGAAAATGAGTCCTCAATCAAAATAGACCCAGGAAAGTGTACCCGAAAAAGTTCCTTTAAAGAGTCCCTGCAAGTTCTGGTCATATTGCCATCACGCAGCTTAAGAGAACCAACTTTGCAAAAATTCCCATTAGACATTATCTTCACAAGTCTGAATACCTCAGGTATATCCTCAATTTCCTGACAATACCGTTCCAGGAAGACTTTTTAACCTTTCTAATGGCCTTATTATAACCAGTTGAGAGCACTCCTATATGTGTCCCAATCATCAGTCCTCTTAGCTTTATTAAAAAGCTGCCTAACATTTCGCCTAAGACCGCTCAATCGTTCATTCCACTAAGGAACTTGCCTTGATGAGCGAGCAGTCCTGACAGGACAATTTTGGTGATAGGATAAGAGAATTTCCTGTTGAATCTAGTCAACAGTCATTTCTAAATCCACCACCAAGCAAAATCTGCTCTGAATATCCCCCCAGGTTAAATTTAAGGTCTTCTCTAAAGGAAGCCCAATTAGTCCTCTGAAGATCTCTATATGTAACCTGACTAGGTGCCATACCCTGTAAATGAAGCAAATATATCTGTGATCCGAAGAAGAAGGCTCACCAGACACATGCCAATTCTCAATGGCCAGAAATATACTGACAAGTGAGTCCCTAACATAGGTCAATGAACTCCCTTCTGTTACTTTTCTTTCTTTTGTTTTTCTTCTTCTGTTCTTTTACTTTTGCTGTTGTTAACAGCAAAAGTAGGTTCATTACCCTTATTTAAAATAAAAAGATTAATTACCCATCAGAAACTCCAATAGGTGCTACCCCAAACCACATGATGAGAATTAGCATCAACACCAACCAATAAATCAAAATGATTCTGTTGACAAAATTCCACCAAAGACCCAAACTCAGGTGTCAGTGGAAGTTTATCTTTATCATAAGGGAAATAAGCAGAGGAAACTATAAATTCCCTACTAACCCCCCCTCATCAAGATTCACCCAAACAGTGGTAAGATCCCTAGAACAGAAATCCCAGACAGGTGAAACACATATGTTATTCCTAATGAAAACACAAGTTTGAGGACCACTATCAGAAGTACAAGAAGTAAAAGAAAACAAGTCACCTTCCTTACAGTGAAGCCCTCGTATTCGGCCCTTATAGTGCCACAGCTCTTGAATAAGAGCGAGGTCATAACAGTCCCCCACGAGCAGCCGACCCAAAAGGGCAGAAGCAGCTCGGGAGTGCTGGAGGTTGATCTGAGGTCATAACAGTCCCCCATTAGCAGCCGACCCAAAAGGGCAGAAGCAGCTCGGGAGTGCTGGAGGTTGATCTGAATCACCCTCAGACCCATGACACTACAGATACCTAAGGTGGGCAAAGATTCGTGCCCTCCTCCATTGACTGTGCATCGGAGGGTCCAGTGGTACCCCCAGAAACCCGGTCCTTATCGGTGAGCCCGACCAGTTCATGCCCTTTGCAGGGGCAATCACCAAAGCTATTTGTCTCCCAGACTTGGAATTAGGATCTGAGAGTATCTTAAAGGCCCCTTGATCGACCCCAGAAAAAGCCTTAAAATTGGCCGCTTTGATGGCCTTAGCCGAAGCAAGATCAACCATCAGTATTAACCGCTGTCCTTTAGCGTCCCTACTACAACCCAAGACCCTCCAGTTTTCAGTCTTGAACCCCAGATTGAATACTTGGAGTCGATCCAAAAGTTGGCTCGCATTTTGCCTGTATGTGTCCACAGTGCAATAAGCCACCTTCACAGGCTTGGGTAGGTTCATCACAGGGATAACCCTTAAATGAATCCCCATCCAAAAGTTATCTCGCATTTTGCCTGTATGTGTCCACAGTGCGATAAGCCACCTTCACAGGCTTGGGTAGGTTCATCACAGGGATAACCCTTAAATGCATCCCCTGCCCAAGAAAACACCCATCCAAAAGCCGAGTGAGCCACTGACAGGTGAACTCATTTATACAAGTATAAATGAGTGCACCATTGTCTACGGTATAACCCTTGAGCAGCGGCAATGTCTCCCAAGAAGGGATTCCATCTACACTGCTCAAGATCTTCCCCAAAATAAGATCAACCTCATCAGCCACCATCTTGGAGTCCGGATAACCCTCCTTGATGATGGCCAACCGAAGAGATGCCAAAGCTTCCGAATATGACCCAGGTTGAAAGCCCTGGGACCTCTTAGCAGGCTTCACCTCCTCAGAAGAGGGGGTAGACATCACAGATCTGGTTCTCTTGCTAACATCAGGGGTATCAGCAGGAGAATCAGACAAGGAAGCTAGTTGGGAAAAGCCGCCCAGTAGCTAAAGACCATCGGTACCAGCAACTTCCCTCCTAGCCCTCCTCCGCTTTTGCTTAGCCACTCCAGACAAATGCGCCTTTTGCAGACTAAGTTTACTCCCAGAAGCAATAATAACTGCAGGACACTGCTCCACTGGTACCAAGACCACCATCCCTGCGACGGGGCAGAGAAGCAGCCTCCCCAGAAAAAGTTTTAGAAATTTCAGAATTTTTATTCATACCAAAAAGACAAATTGGAGGAAACATAAGAAATCACCACCCGGTTATCCTCCAATACAGGTGGAAGGCTAACTATGACAGGAATGTATAATATGCAAATTATGATCCCCAATAAATAGAATAAAAAATTATCTGTCTTAACAATTGATGATGATGTTTTTGAAAAACTCTTTAAGAAAAAATTTGTTGTTTTTCTTAAAGAGAAAGGTTGATAGTTTAGTAATCACTATATATTGCAATACTGAGGTCAGAATTTGTGACTTGCAGGTATGCCATTTCTGGCTATAGCATAATACTCATTTCTTCAAGTATTGTTTTTAAACAAAACTATTTCAGTTCTTACATTGCCAATTTTAGACCAAATAAATATCAAACAGCTCTAAGGCAGGAAACAATATATATATACTTTAATATTAAATATTTTACAATATGCTAGAAGCACTTTTGATTAAATTATAATCCTCATCAGCTATATCAAGAATTCCGAACTGTAACAGAAATTCCATAGAACGCCTTTATAAATATATTATATTAATAACACACAAAAATTATAAAACCGTCGTAAATGGTTACGTAATACTAATAAAAATCTATCACTGCTTAATTAGTTTTTTCTTTTTGAACACCACTTCCATGCGTTGTTTATTGTAGTTGAATCTAGTTTGTTAATTGTTTTATTACTCCTATTATGGTTATTAAAAATAGATATAGTTTCGGCAATCTTTCCTCTTTTCGGGTTTTGTTTTCCTTACGCAGTAATTTCGTGTCCTCCCACTTTACATCTAAATCTGTTATTAAAGCACAAAAAAGATTTATTAAATAAAACCGCTAATATGACCTTAGTGCAAAGAGCTTTAATAACAGATTTAGATGTAAAGCGGGAGGACACTAAATTACTGCGTAAGGAAAACAAAACCTGAAAAGAGGAAAGATTGCCGAAACTATATCTATTTTTAATAACTGTAATAGGAGTAATAAAACAATTATCAAACTAGATTCAACTACAATAAACAACACATGGAAGTGGTGTTCAAAAAGAAAAAACTAATTAAGCAGTGATAGATTTTTATTAGTATTATGTAACCATTTACGACGGTTTAGTTTGTGATTTAAAAAACTGCACTATATGTACGAATACTATTTTTGTTTTGACAATATGAAAACATAAATTTTGTATTTGTTATCGCTCTATTTCCGCCCCCTTTTTGCCTAACGTTTTATCCCATAAGCACAACCTGTTTGTTTTTACCGTTCACTTGACACTTGGGGTTTAAATTATAATTTACACTTGTTTTTACAGATATTCCATCCTTTGTTAAGGTCTCTGCTAACGCTCACTTTCTCTGTGCAGCCAAAAAGGGGCAGTCCAGTCCGAAAGCATTTCTGCATCTTTAATTTTATTTTCAAGTCTTGTTAGCTAGTTCAGATCGTGTTTTATTTTGATTTACTGATTTAAACACAGCACACTTGCCACTTCTTAAGAAAAACTAACATTAAAATCAAATATTGTCAATAACTGCGAGCTCAAACAGAACTATCAACATAGATCAATATAGAAAAGCATTGTGTAAAGATTTTTAATTATTGAATAGTTCAAATTGTATTTTGATTTCGCTATTTATGCCATCCACTTATGGTGCCGCCTGAGCCGGCCTCCTCTCTGCCTCATAGCACCGCATGGCCATTTGTTCGCGTCCCTCACCCACTCTCGCACCACCTCCAAATGATCTTGGACCACCGTGGTAATAAGATCACCTAGTCTGCTTATAAATCAAACTGGAGACTTTTGTTTTGACTTTGGAGAAATATTTACGACTGAATGAAATATGATACTTTATTTATTTACATAATTATGATAAGAGGTATCATATTTTACTTAAAAATTCATTAAAAATCAATAAATTATAGTAATAAAGATTTTTTTGCGTTAAAAAATAGACACTTGGCCGAAAAATAAGGTCTCATACATTGAAAAAAGATTTATTTTAACAAAACAGTGAAAATTTTGCATAATTAACAGTTTATTACTCCCTATTTTTCCATTTACGATTCAGTTTCATGTTAACACTTACAGGTTAATTAAATTAATAACAATGAAAAACAGTAAATTACTACAGTTAAACTGAAACAGGTTTGCATCATCAGGCAATTCTCCCTCTCTTTCGGCAACTGTTTTTGGTTCATTAAATATTGTTTAAAATTTCTTTTAAAGAGTAAAGCTCAAGCTTTGTAGGATTGAGCTGACTTCAGTCAGCAATACTATTTGTGATCCAATAAGAATTCTCTAGATAATGCTCTGATTTTTTTATTGGAAGCTACTGAAATAGAAAAAGAATTATTGAATACAATCAATTCCACTTAATTGGGCCACCAGTTAATTGATGCAGCTGCTTTTTTGGGTCAAATCTCAAAGAACGGAAACCAAACTAATAAACTAATACATAATTTAAACACTTAATTGGGACAACTCTTTGCTTAATTGGGACAGTAGCAGAAAAGGAATTTAGCAATTTTTGATATATTTTAGGGATTTTTCGAGAGTATATCAACACTACGTACACTAATATTTGGCAGCACTAGCATGATCAGTTATCTATCGTCATGCATCTGGCAAGTATACGTCTGCTTTAAGAGTCTACCATTACCTAACAATATTCATTTACAATGTTGATTTTATTTAAAATTTTTAAACTTTTGCCAAGATGCCAAGAAATGATTTTACACTTTCAAGTAAAATCGCTTT